>JAABKJ010007545.1:248373635-248457854 GCA_011634705.1 Andricus grossulariae | reverse complement strand
TTGAATAGTTAAATTTTCAATTAAAAAAATTATTTTTCTACAAAAAAAGAAGTTTTGACCAAAGAAATAAATTTTTAACTAAAATGATAAAATCATCAGCTAAAAAAATTTATTTTTAACAAAGTAATTCATTTTTCGACCAAATATTTGAATTTTCAAAAAAAAAGTTAATTTTCCACCGTACAGTTGAAATTTCAGCTAAATTGTTCAATTTTGAGTTGAAAAAATTAATTTCTTACAAACAAAAAACAAATTTTCAACCAAATAGTTGAATTTTAAATCGACAGGATTTTATTATAAAAAAAAAAGAATTTTCAACTGAAAAACAAAATTTCTACAGAAAATGGAATAGTTAAATTTTCAACAAAAAACAACAACAAATTATCAAAAAAATATTCACATTTTCAAACAAAGTGATAAACTGTTCAATTTTCAACTAAAATAATGAATCAACAAAAAAGATAATATTTCAACCAAAAAATGAATGTTTCGATTTTTATTTCAAAAAATTAATGTTCAGCCAAAGAGATGAATTTTTGCAACAAAATGCATGAATTCTCAACCAAATAGTAGAATATGTAAATAAAATTTTGAACAAAAAAAAAGATCATTTTTCAACCAAAAAACGAATTTTAAAATTTTTTAGTTCAACAAATTAATGCCCAACCAAAAAGATGAATTTTTAACTAAAATGATGGAATATTCAACTGGCATCGTTAAATGTTCAGTTTAAAAAAATAATTAAAAAAAATTGTAACTAAAAGATTAATTTTCTACCACATAAGACGATTTGGCAACAATTCTCAACCCAATAATTGAATTTTAAACTAAAAAGACCATTTTTAACCAAAAATTGAATATTTAAATTTTCAATTAAAAAAATTATTTTTCTACAAAAAAAGAAGTTTCGACCAAAGAAATAAATTTTTAACTAAAATGATTAATCATCAGCTAAAAAAAATCATTTTTAACAAAGTAATTCATCTTTCGACGAAATATTTGAATTTTTAACCAAATAGTTGAATTTTAAAAACAAAAAATTCAATGAAAAAATAATTAGTTGATTTTTTTAACTAAAAACGATCAATTTCCATGAAAATATTTTACGCGTTTCTTTCTGTGTAATAAATAATATTACACTCCCTAAATCTTCCTCTCGAATATTTTCTAACAAATACAATTTTTCTATCGTTATTTAATTAAATTACTTTCTTCAAACATTTGCCTTCAAAATACATTTTCTTGTCAGAATGGAAAACCTGAATCATAAAAATAAAGCTTGCTCGCTTCAGCAGAATGTAAACTCTCATGTAAACATGTTTTCCCGGATGACTCAGCACTTAAAGAAATTGTTATAAAAACTAATATTTGCACTGCAAACCATCTCGTTAATATAGATAAACCGAAGCTAAAAACAGAAACGTTCCAGCTATTTAAAAAAATTGGAAAACGCTAATTACTTATCACTTTAACCGAATTATAATTTTTAAGACAAAAATAAAATTTGTTTTAATTTTATATTATTTGGTCTATTTTTTTTATAATAACAAATATTAAAAAAGTAATTGTTGTGGAAATAAGATCCTCTTTCTTATTAGCTCTGGTAGGAATCGAACCCACGTAAGCCGATTGCTGATCGAGAGTCTTTAGTTTAGTGGAAAGAGCACCTAACGGCAAATCAGTTTACGCGGGTTCGATTCCTACCGGAGCTAATAAAAAAAGGATTTCTTTTCGCCAAGAAGCGTTTGTAATATTTGTTATTTAAATAAAATAGACCAAATGATCGAAATTTGAATTGAAAATCTTGAATACTTATTTTGAAATATTATTGGTTAGAACTTTTTTTATATTTTTTTTTTATTGACCCATCTGAACGGGAAATAATTCTACTTTTTTTAAACTGCTTCGAGCTCAATTAAAAATTGTTACCGCTTAAATTAAATTTTCAATTTTTTACCGCTCAATTTAAAATATTTCAAACGATTTGAATGATATTTAAAGATTTGAAGAGATTTTTAAACATTGAAAAAAATTCAAAAATTTCTGATTTGGAACCGGGAATTTTGGAAAAAATTTATAATTCTTATTTAGAACAGAGAATTTTCAAAATCTGACAAATTTTGACATGGAACAGAAGTTTTTTTTATAAATTCTATTTTTATAACTCAGAATAAAACTTATTTTCCCAAATTTCTCGTTCCATGTCAAAAATTACCTTTTTCAAAGTCAAAATTATAATTCTTTACAGTATAAAAGCAACAAAAGATACATTTTTGAACCAAAAATGAAAGAATAAAATTTCTAGTTAAAACAATATGCATTATTTTCAATCAAGAAGGAATTTTCAACCAATACAAAAAAAAATCTCATCCAAAATGTTGAATTTTCCAGCCAAAGACGGATTTCCTGAAAAACAGTTGATTTTTCAACCTGAAAATATGAATTTTCTACAAAAATAATTGAATTTTCAACCCAAAAAAAGATAAATTAACAAACAAAATTAAATCGTTACATTTTCAGTTATAAAATTGATTTTTAACTAAAAAAAAGGATTTTTCAACAAAATAGTTCAATTATCTATGACAGAAATTAATTTTTAACTAAAATGATGAATCTTCTACAAAAAAAAAATGAATTTTTAACCAAATAGAATAATTTTTCAATGGAATACTTAAATTTTCAACCAAAAAGATGAATTTTCAAAGATGAAAATAAAATTTTAATTAATGAAATGACTTTTTTGTCAAAAAGACGAATTTTCAACAAAATAGTTGAATTTTCATTTAAAAAGGATAAAATTTGAACTTAAAATAGAATAGTTAAATTTTTATTTGAAAAATTAGTTTTTAAGAAATTAGACAACTTTTTCAAAGCAAAAAAGGTAAATTTTCGACAAAAATATGGAATAGTTCAATTTTTAGTTAAAGAAATTTATTTTCATCAAGAAAAAACGCACGAATTTTCAACAAAATAGTTCAATTTTTCACCCAAAAGATTCATTTTCTACCGAAATATACTAATTTTCAAAAAAATACATGAAATTTTAATTTAAAAAGTGAAACTTTCAGCCAAAAATAGATTAGTTAAATTTTCAGTTAGAAAAATAGATTTTCAATAAAACAAACAAATATCGAACCAAATAGTTGACATTTTAAATCAATTTTTAACCTAATATTTACATTTTTAATCAAAGAAATGCGTTTTTAACTAAAAATAGTATAGTTAAATTTTCCTGAGAATTTTCAAGTAAGAAAATTAAGTTTCAAGTAATGAGATTACTTTTTTCAAAAAAGACGAATTTTCAATAAAATAGTTGAATTCTCATCTAAATCAAATAAAATTTCAACTTAGCATAGAATAGTTAAATTTTCAGTAAAAAAATTAATTTTCAACAGAATAGTTAACTTTTCAACCAAACAAATAAATTTTTCACCCAAAAGATGAATTTTCCACACAAAAAAAAAACAATTTTTGTTCAAAATTCAATTTTTTAGTAAAAATTAATTCTCCTCAATAAAAATGTATTTTTTTAAATTTAGTTGAAAATTTATTTAATTTGTTTAAAATTTGTCTTTTTTAGTAGAAAATTAATCTTCTTCACCGTGCATTCATTTTCTTTATTGAAAATTTAATTAATTAGTTGAAAATTCAACAATTTGGTAGAACTTTTTCTTAAATGTTCGTTTTTTCGATCGAAGATTAATAATTTTTGTTACAAGTTCGTTTTTTCATTTTTTAATAATTATTAACTCTTTTGTTGTAAATTCAACTTTTTCATAGAAAATTCAACTGTTTTGTAGAAAAATCAACTGTTTTTATAAAAAATTCGTCTTTCTGGCTTGTAAATTCAATAAATTTGTATAAAATAAAACTATTTTTTACAAAATGAAACTTTTTTGTAGTAAATAAGTTGTTTTTTAAAATTGATTCACTTCAATGAAAATTTAACTACTTCATTAAAAAAAAATGTAAACTAAAAGTTTATATAATTTGTTGTAAATTCGTCTTTTTTGGTAGAAAATAAATCTTCTTGATTGAAAATACATCTTTTTTTTGAAATTTTAGTTATACGGTTGAAAATTCAACTGTTTTGTTGAAAGCTCATCTTTTTGGTTTAAAAATTCAATATTTTGGATGAAAATTTTTGTCTTTATTGACTGAAAAATCTTTCTTAGTTGAAAATTCGTATTTTTGATTTGAAAATTTATCTCTTTTAGTAGACTATTACAATTTTGGAATTTTCCAATTGAACCAATCATTATCAACATCATTACTTCATCATCGGTCGGTAAAGTAGGGCGTCATTTTGCCGACTGATGGCAAAACAGGGAGGTCGATCATTTTTGTTATAGAATTGGATTATTACCGGTCGGCAAGGCGTCATTTCACCACCGATCGGCAACTTTTTTCATCATCATTTTTACCATCGGCTAGTAAAGTAGGGCGTCATTTTACCGACTGATGGTAAAACAGGGAGGTCGCTAATTTTTTTGCGGGATCGGATTATTATCGTTCGGCAAGACGTCATTTTACCATCGGTCGATAACACTTCTAATTATCATTTTTACCATTAGTCGGTCAAGTAGGAAGTTGCTTTACCATCGGTCGATAAAACAGGGAGGTCAGGTAAATAGTTTGACTTTCGTGTTTAAATTCTCCTCAGAATACATTGATAAAGAATAATTCTAAATTCGTCGCCAGGATAAATCAATAATAACAACCTAAATATCTTTGAACTTGTATTAGGGTAGTTTTTTTAAATTACAGCCCTATGTTTCACAATGGTAGTGACATTCAAGTCTTAAACTAGGCAGTTTTACAAAACGTCTTAAAAACAAGATAATATGTATAATATATATATTTTTATGTATAGCATCGATTCTCTTTTTTCATAACAATAATATGATGAAAAACAATCTTCAATCATAGTGCGAACAATTTTTTTTTTACATAAGACCGATATTATCGAAAGAAAGCAATAATAATCGACATTAATATATAGTAATAAATAAAGTATGAAATGTAAATAATGGATATTTACAAGTATGTAAATGGCAAAAAAATGTGTAACAGAGTCAAACGTTTTTTTTTTTCCTCATTTTAATGCGCCCAAAATGACCAATGATTCTTTTGCTTGTCTAATTCTTGATCAAATTTTTAATACAACGCTGCGATTGACACATGAATACCTGTACACTTACAATTAAAACCTATAAAATGTGCCCCACACAACACTTTCTATTTGGCGAAAACGCAGCGCCATTTCTTTTTCTTTTCAATTTCTTCTATCATTCTTTTTTTGTTTTAAACAAGCAAAAGACTCCGTGGAGAAGACACGCAATCAATAGTATACCAGCGTGACTATTGTTACTATTCGTTTATAATATTTTGAGGGAGTACCGCGACAGTCAAGACTTGTGTTCTGCATTCCATTTAGAAAAATCGATAAAAGATCTCGTGCTCATCTTCTTTTTCCATGCAAATTTCAACAGAATTAAATGCATAATCAAAGTAAAAGAAACAAACAAACAAACAAACCAACCAAAAAAAAAGACAAAAAAAAGTCCCCCAATTCTAGCTTATGATAATCACAGAATAAAAACTGCACCGGTTAAATAGAGTGGAAAGTAGTTAACACGAGACTGAGACAAAATATCACAGTTGGAGTCGAAGAGAAGTGTTGAGCATCGAGGCCCTCCCCAATTTCTTTATCTAATTGTAAGTCCTGTTTTAGATACTAATTTCAGGACTCCTACTTAACAACAATCCTACATCCTACTAGAAGAATATCTAGATTACTTCAAGAAATCGCAACGTTTAGTAGTAACACCTAGTCTGTAATTTGTGTACTGGCTGCTAAATGTCTCGAGTGAATACTGAAAAATTAATGCTCGCACAAAGAATCATTATTCTGGCCTGCCTACATATTCCGAGGAAATATATATCAATTTCATTGGGGAATGAAATATTTCATTTATTTTCGTAAACGTAAAAATGCTAAGAAAATTTGTTTTAAGAATTCGACAATTCTTGTCACTAAATCGCAAATAGCTTTCACTAAACAACTAAATTTCTCTTCGCTGTGCCAAAAAACATTAATAAAAAATTCCATCGATTTTTAAAAATATTTACAGTTCTTGTAAAAAAAAAACGTCTTTCTTTGTTCCTCGAACTTACAACTAAAATTTCTATTGCAATCGACAATCGAAATGAGATATGTACAAAACTAAACTTGACATTTCAATGAAATATTTCAATCTTTAGGAACAAAATATCGATCAGCAACGTTAAGAGTTTAACCATCACAACTAGAGCAAAAATCTCGTTCTGCTTGTTTAAAATATACTTTTAAAACTATTGTTCCGTCACTTGAAGCACCAATGAATTCCAGCTTGGAAAACACTAGAAGACTGGAGAAGAAACAAAAAAAAAAGCGGGAGAAAAAAGTCGTGAATTCATGAGTAATGTAGTAACATTGAAGAGTTAATTTCCACTTAGACGGAGACTGGTTTATGACACATGCTTGTTTCATTCTCTACTGGTTACACACATTATGGAGTAATTGTGCACAGCTATGAAATTTCAGAATCGTACCAAGTTTAACAACTTCAATACTTTCTAAGAGAGATGTATAAAAAAATGATTTCAGCTGCAATCGTAGAAGCATTTTGCATTTCTTTCGAATGATTCGAATGACCTTAGCAACTCCTCATCTGACTTCCTATCAATAATAATTACATCATCTCAATCATGTGCGTTTGCTATTAAATCTATGCATTAGGTCGACTCATTAAATAAACTAATAAAAATAGTTTATATAATTAATTAAAAAAAAAAAAAAAAAAAAAAAATATACAAAAATCGCTTCTCAAATTTTCTAGAAAGGTCAATTCGAGGAGTTTCCAACGTCATATTCATATATCTATATATGTATTTATATATATATGTATATTAATCGAGAGTCAGTTGCGATCAACGGAGGAGGTGGAGGATGAGGATGAGGATGAGGATATACGATTGCACAGCTTCTGGATCGCTCCTTTCGACGCTTCTCAGTTCTCACAGTTTCAGTCTATTAATCTTCTTCAAACTCCAACAGCCATCGGATTTTAGCAGTTTCTTCTTTGTTCGATCGTTCAGTTTACTGAGCGGGTGGTTGCGGCTCGGAAGGCATGTTAGGATTCGGATAAGGAGGCAGAAAAGTGTAATTGGGGTAAGGGGGTGGTGGATGGGGGAATGGGGGATAGTAGCCGGGGGGGTGAGTTGCTGGTGGTGGGGCATAGCCTCGGTGCATGTAGGGATCCGCGGCTGGTGGAGGTCCATGGAATGCTGAGTACATCCGAGCATAATCTGCATTATAAGATGGTCCACCGTAGGTTGGATAACCAGGTGCTCCTGCAACATATAATACAAAATTATTAATAATAATTCAAGGTGGTCAACAAAAAAGGGGGGTGTCTACTCAAATCATGGGAAAAAATTCCCGGACAATTCCAGGTTTTTTTTTTTTCTTCAGGTATCACAAATTTTTTCCAGGTATAATTTTTCATTGTAGAGGGAAAATTTTTCCAGTTATGGGCCATCCATAAACTAAGTCATCAATTTCGGGCTTTTTTTTTTTTATCTCCCACACCCATCCCCCAAAAGTAAAGTAGCCGTTGGCTGAAGACAGATTTTACGTTTATAAATTCTTTTCAATAAAATTAATGTAGATAGCATATTCAATTCAATACGAAAAACTTCAAATTCCTAAGATTTCAAGCTGAAATATATTGCATTTTCAACAAAATAGATAAATTTTCAACCTAACAAAATTTTCTATCCAAAGAGATGAATTTTCAACACAAAAAGACGAATTTTCAAAAAAAAATAATATTCAACCAAAAATTTGCACTAACAACCAAACAGATGAGCTTTTCAGTAAAAGAGACGAGTTTTCTAAAACATAGTTAAAGATTTAACCAAATGGTAAAATTTTCAAGCCAAAAAGACCAATTTTTTCGAAGACAGCTGAATTTTTAACAAAAAAGTTACTTTTCAAACAAGAAAGATGAATTTTTAACAAAGAAGGATGACTTTTCTACCATAAAAGATGAATTTTCAATCCAAAAGGATGATTTTTCAACAATATAGTTGAATTTTCCACCAAAAATGATAACTGTAACAAAATAGTTAAATTTTCCAAAAAGATAAATTTTTTAGAAGACAGTTGAGTTTTCATTACAAAAATTTATTTTCAATAAAGAAAGATGATTTTTCTACCATGAATGAAGAATTTGCAACAAACGAATAAGGTTTTTGAGCTAAAAAGTCGAGTGTTTTAGAAAACAGTGGATTTTTCAATCGTAAAAGATGAATTTTTAACAAGATAGTTGAATTTTCAACTAAAAAGTTGAGCTTTCAACAAACAAGAATAATTTTCTACCCAAAAAGATGACTTTTTAAATAAATATATGAATTTTTTCTATCAAATAGTTAATTTTTTAACTATAAAGTTTAATTTTCCATCAAATAGTTTCATTTTCTACCAAATTGTTAAATTTTCAACCAAAAAGATAAATTTTCGAACAAGAAGATTAATGTTCTACTAATAAAGACGAAGTTTGCACAAATCACATGAATTTTCAACCAAATGATTTAATTTTCAAGCCAAAAAGACGAATTTTTTCGATAACAGTTAAATTTTCAACAAAAAAGTTGACCTTTCGATAAACAAGAATAATTTTCTACCAAATTGTTGAATTTTCAAGCCAAAAAGATGAATTTTCAATCAAGAAGATTAATGTTCTTTACAACAACAAAAAACGAATTTTCAACTTACCCAATATACAGAATAAAGTTTTAACCAAAGGTGGAATAGTTAAATTTTCAGAAAAAAAAAATTTAACAAAAAAAAGTGAATTTTCAACAAAGTTTTTCAAGTTTTCAACCAAAAGATGAATTTTAGACCAAGAAGATAAATTTTCTACCAAAAAATATGAATTTTGAACAAACTACATGATTTTTCAACAAAATTATTTAATTTTAAAGCCCGAAAGACGAATTATCTACAAAAAAAGTTGAATTTTCAACCCAAAAATATTATTTTTCTACTAAAAAATTTAATTTTTAACCAAATAGTTTAATTTTGTAACAAACTGTTGAATATTCAAGCCAAAAAGATGTATTTTCTACAAAACACTAGAATTTTTAACATAGAAGTTCAATTAAAAGCAAATAGTTGAATTTTCAACTATAATTATGAATTCTTAGTAAAAAATTAATTTGTTAACTAGTTCAACTTTAAGTCAAATAATCGACTTTTCAATGAAAAAAGATGAATTTTCAATTCAAAAGGATGGATTTTTAACAGCATAGTTGAATTTTCGGCCAAAAATGATGACTTCAACAAAATAGTTAAATTTTCCAAAAATAATTAGATTTCCAACAAAATAGTTGAATTTCTAACAAAATAGTCGAATTTTCAAACAAAAAGGATAAAAATTCTATCACTTATTTTAATTTTCAAGACAAAAAGACAAATTGTTAAAAAGAAAGTTAAATTTGCATCAAAAAAGTTTATTTTCAACCTAGAAAGATAACTTTTCTACAAAAGAGTAAAGTTTTTAAGCTAAAAAGTCGAATGTTTTTGAAAACAGTGGATTTTTTAATCGAAAAAGATGAATTATTGACAATAAAGATAATTTTCAATCAAGAAAGATGAATTTTTAACAAGATAGTTGATATATATATGTGTGTGTGTGTGTGTAGTTTATATATGGGGCAGAATACGTCAAGTGTTCCCACCTAAAATTATTGTTTTTTTTATCCGTTGAAACTTAACTAAATTATAGTCCTAGTGGACCAATATTAATTCACCGAAGCATTGGCTCATTTATCAACCGTTTGTCAAAATACAGGGACCTGAAGTTTTCTCTTCTTCAGGTGCTTTTTCACCTCCACGTTAGTGTAACTTCTTTTATGATTATCCGATTCGACTTTTATTATAGTGTTCTGAAAAGCCCTTTAAAATAAAAATAAAATAAATAAAATAGCTTTTTTACACTCTTTAAAGTCATGTAGAAGAAAAAGTGGGCTGGCAATAAATTCATGCTCAAGTTGAGATTTTTTCGCTCGAGGGGACCATATTCAACTCATGCAGCACCCGGGAACGAATACTGTTAGGTCTAGCTTGCCTCTAAGTTTTCATTGAGCTATCTTGAGATGATTTTTTTGCGTATGTATATTATATAATCATAACCACAGTAAGCCTCCATCAACTTCAACTTAAAATTCTTACTCAACGCCAATTCTTTGCAGGATTTAATTCTCTGATGTTACCCGAATATTTAATGTGAAAAATTAAAAAAATCGATTGAGCCCTTTTTTTTTGAAAATTCAAATATTGATTTTTCGAGATGCTTTTTTGTGATAAGATTTTTTCATTATATGTACGCTTTTAAACATTAAATATTTAGTGAATATTTTCTCATAAACTCTTTTGTCAAACGAAAACTGGGTCTTCTATAGAAGTTTTTGTAACGCAACTAGGGATGCAAAAACCTCTATAGAAAACCCAGTTTTTGTTTGACACAAAAGTTTGTTAAACATTTTTACTACATATTTTATGTATAAAAGCGTAAATGATATTAAAATTTTTTATCACAACAAAAAAAAAAACATTTCAAAAAATCCAAATCTGAGTTTTTAAAAAAGGGCTGTAACGACTTTTTTCATTTATCACTTGAAATATTCAGGCAACATCAAAGAATCAAATCCTGCAAATAATTTGCGTTGAGTAAGAAGTTTAGGTTGAATTTGGTTGAAGCTCACCGTGTAAAGTGGTACCCTCAAGCGTAAAAATCTCAATTTGACTACGAAATTATTTCTAGCCCACTTTTTCTTTTGCATAACTTCAAAAAGTGTAAAAAATGCTATTTTAAAAAACAAAACAAAAAATTACGTAGGGTTCTTTTTTCAAAAATCAACTTTAATTTTAATTTTCAAACAAAATAAATAAAAATTCCTAATAAAAAAATTGTTAGGATAGTCTTAAAGTGTATGAATAGAGTTTTTCAAAACACTATAATAAAAGTCAAATCGGATAATCCTAAAAGAAGTTACACTACCGTGAAGGTGAAAAAGCACCCGAAATAGTGAAAACTTCAGGCCCCTATATATGGTAATCGGTTGATAAATGGACATATGGTTGGTTAATTAATATAGGTCCACTGGTATTATAATTGAGCCAAGTTTCAACCTGATCAAGAAAAAAAAAATTTCGGCGAGAAGACTTGACGTATTCTGCCCCGTATAGTGGACAAAACACTGATATTTTTTCAGTTGATTTATACAGAAAAATGTATAAAACAAATGAAAAATATCACTTTCTTGTCTACAATATATATCAACTATGTGGAACTTTTTCACCTGGGATTCTAAGAAAAATATAATTGGCAACATCATTTTGTTCCCATATAATATTTACATTCTTACTAATGTAACTTAAGGTACAATTTAAAATAATTCATTTTCGAGGGGTTCACAACTCTTAAAGTCAGGTGTATACTTGTAATGAAATCTCCTGAAATATCTGATGTCACTTGAAGTCACTTGAATTCGTTTGAAATCGCTTGAAATCTCCTGAAATATCTGAAGTCATTTGAAGTCAATGCATCCGTATGGAGACACTTGAATTCTCCTGAAGTCAGTGAATTCTTGAAAAACTTATAAAGACATTTAAAGTAACTTGAATTCACAAGAATTCTCTTGAAGTCACTTGAATTCCCTTGTAATCTACTGATGTCATTTTATATGAAGTCAGCAGTAAGGTGTGTCGAAAAAACAATAGATTGGAAATCAAAATATCCTAGCACTGAAGAGTTTCATTTTGGATCCCTTATAAACTCATAATATTAATTTTTTTCATATAGGGAAAAGTGGACATCACTGGTTCGCTGTAAACAGTGGGTCTTTTTGATTATTTTGACTAATAGGCGAGGAGATTTGTTTTAAACTACAGGGATAAATTGAATTTACGCGAACACACTTTGTTTAAAAACTTGAGTCACCTCAATCTATCATTAAAATAGAAAAACGAAAAAAACTGTTTTCGAGACAATGCTGAAAAAATTTACCTTCACTTTGGTATGTGTTTGGACAGAAAAGGTGACTTTAAAAATATGTATGGTTATGATAAATATTGCTAGGGATCTCCGCTAAAATATCCGATAATATAGAATCCTTAAAATCGTATAAATAAATTATTAATAATAATTTTCCTATGTAAGACATTCAGTCAACACAGCCCTACTGAAAATTCTGACGCCGTAAACTACGTGGAAAATTACGTAGGGAACTACAGCGGAAATTACGTATTGCACTACGTCGGAATCGACGTAGAATGCGACGTCGTAAACTTCATAAGGGCAGCAATGAATTTTGGATACCCAGTATTCGCGATAGCAGACGATAAGTAATTATTTTCTGATCAGGCAGTTATTGTGAAATAACCTAATTACTCTTTTCCTTTAAGGAACCCAAAACAGGAACACAAGAAGGAATATTACCGCCGCCGCTTGACATGTCGATTGCGGAGTTTAACATTCTCGAGCTCAAGGTTACCTCTCAACGTTTTTTTTACGTAAATAACTTGTTAAAAAGTAAATGATTTGAAATAAGAGTCCAGCAGTGAAAAACACAAAAGTGCAAAGTACGGGCTGGAACTGTTTAATCTCGTATGCGATGCCAGAAGCGCGCCATGATCTCCGAACGCAGAGTTCTATTTGTCACAAGTTCCCTGAGGTTACTTTTTGATAAAAGAAACAACCATTTACACTGAATTTTTTTTTCTCGTCATGAAGTAGTAAACTACCACGTCAGGAACCACGTCGGATACGACGTTGTTTACTATCCCAATTTCCGACGAAGTTTATGACGTCGGATCCTACGTCGCTTCCGACGTAATTTACAACGTCATTTCTGACGTAGTTTTTACGCAGTTTCCTACATAGTTTACGACGGAGTTTACGATGTCGGAATTTTCAAGAGGGTGAATTGGAAACTGTGGACTGAGCAAGATTTTTTAAATTTAGATTGACAGCCTGGTAAAACAAAATCATCTGCTATTTGAACGCTTCCGATGACATTTGATGTTGATTATAACCAATAACCATCATAATTGAAGAAAGTGGAAATATTTATTATAATTACTGATAAAAATGAGACGTATGGTCACAATTTCAATTTATTCTATTTATTCTATACCTTATATATTTTATACTAAGCTAGTATTTAATTTATTTACACATATGAATCAAATATTGGCGGTAAAAATTAGGAATTGAAAAAGTGAAGCTGTGTTTATGGTATAATTTTTTATGAGTCTTATACATGTTTGCATAGTTTTTAATTTATTCTTATTTTTAAATTAGAATTATTACATTGCAAACACTAAGCAAGAGTAAGATCAATTTCTAAATTTCATGGGTCATTGTGAATATGCTTAGAACAGTTGAGGAGCTATATACCATAACAGCTTCTAGTTTTATTTCATCATCCAAGAAACGTAACCTGGTTATTAAACTCATTATTTTATATTATTATTACATAAATGAAGTATTCTGAACATTTTTTCCTACCTTATTAAAAAGATGTTATTTCTGTTGGCTAGTGTAAGTTTATTTTTGTTTGTCGATGGAATGACGGTTTTCGACCTACTAGTCTTTTGTTAGTATGTTTATTGAAAAACACGAGCTTTCGCCCAACGACGTTGAGCCTCATCAGGAATACATAATAGGAAGGATAATTGTTACGAAGGATCTGAAGTTTGTAGTTAATAATATATTAAAATTAGCATTTTTATGTCAAATGAGTTACTTTAAAATTTTTTTTTTGTAGGTTTTTTTAAAATGTAAAAAACATATGCTCCTGGACATGCAGTGCATTTTTGTGTTAATTAAATAAACTTTTTTTGGGCAGCACTCTTCATCACCATGGCTGCATGTCCAGGAGTGACGTCTTCCCTTCGACAAACAAAAATAATCTTACACTAGTCAACAAAAATAACATCTTTTTAATAATATGACAGAATCTCCATTTAAGATACTGAATAAAAGTAATATTCTCAACACAATCAACGCAAAAAGTGGCAGTGCAGGTTGAACGAGTTGTGGGAAATGAAAAATGTATAAGTTAACTTTTATATGGGTGTTTTCGCTCGAAAGAAAAAGTTTGTCGATAGTAGTTGTCACACTCTAGACTAGAGTTTAAGCCAAAGAATCACAAAAATTATTCTCTCGTTTAAGAGTAGTAAACTTGGATGCATCAGGTTGATCTGCTTTTGCAAACCTGTCATGTGAGGGTGGAAAGTCGATATCGAGAAAAGTTAGCTCGGTATACGAGCGCGGGCAACAAGTGTCTAAAAACCTTATTCCCCCCCCATCGTTCTATAAGCATCTCCCACTTTCACTTAAAGCATCATCTCTCTTAAGGAAAGTTTGCAATCCTATAGCTATTGACTCTAGGAAACTATTTCAAGC
Organism: Andricus grossulariae; assembly: GCA_011634705.1. NCBI lineage: Eukaryota > Metazoa > Arthropoda > Insecta > Hymenoptera > Cynipidae > Andricus > Andricus grossulariae. Next base: position 248,443,335 of record JAABKJ010007545.1, on the reverse strand, counting down.
TAAAAACATAACCATTTTTTAATTAACAAGCTTGTTGAAGCTTTTCCCGATTTTTCGTTCACTAAGATCATTGTTTATTAAACAGATATTGATTCAGCCTTGAAACAGTCTCAGTACTTAGTCGAAACATGACGGCACAATTATTTCTACCATCTAAATAAAGAACTTTAAGAAACAGGAAAAGGCCTAAGCAAATTTAATAGCTGTCATCTGGAAAAAATTTATGTATAATAAATTTTGGTAAATAAGTATATTTCTATTTGAGAATTATTCTTAAGCATAGTTTTGCACAGATCGAGCAGTTCTGAAAAAAAACATCAATTCTACCGAAAAATTTATGTAGTTCTGAACTGAAATTTTAATTTTTAAGATTTTGACAGCAATGTGTCTGGTTGTGTTTTTTCTTTATCATCCGAACCTTCTCGAATCATACTATCTGATCACTATTATTTGTTGTATTTTTTAAGTTTGGGAAAAAGGGGAAATTAAAATGAATTTATTTAGGCAACAGGAATTTTGTTAATTTATACTAGAAAACCCTTTCGTATAACTTGAAATGGCAAAAACTTCATATCATAAAAATTATGTAATGTTTAAGGAATACGATTTGAAATTCTTTTGAGTTTGAGGAGTCCAATTTGTAATATTTTCATGTGTGAAATGTACGCATTGCAATGCGTAATTCTAAAACCGTTTACTTTTGAAAAAATTGGGTTGTGCTAGTTTTTTTCACCGAAAACTAACATTTTGAAACAAAAATATAGTTCGAACAAAATTTGCAATTTCCGAACAACTTCAGGTTATATGAATTTTTCACGCGGAATAAGCCACTATAAACAAAAATCATTAGATTTCGGAGGAACTTTGCAATAATTAGATTTTAAAGAATATTATCGACTTTTGAACAACTTTAGGTTATGTTCGTAGTCACCTGAAATTGGCATTTTTAAACAAAAATCATAATTCTTAAACAATTTTAGGTTCTTTGGAGTTTTACGTCAAAAATTGTTATTTTCAAACAAAAATCGTTATAATTTGAACAAGATCTGGAATCTTTCAACAATTTTGGTTTATATTAGTATTTTGAAACTCGATTAAAAAGAATTAGATTTCTAAGAAGATTCAAAAGTTTTTAAAATTTTTAGGTTAGATTGGTGTTTTACACCGGAAATCGGTATTTACAGTAATGAATGATTTTAAATAAAATAAGTAATAATAAGTAATAATTAGTTAAACTTTTAACCAAACAGTTGCTTTTTTGACCAACAACGATGATTTTTGTATAAAATAATAAAATTTACAAGCTTGAACAATTTCGGATTGTGTTATTTATTTTCCGCCTGAAATATTGAAAATTGCTATTTTCCAACAAAAATCATCACAATTTGAACAAGATATAGAATCTTTTAACAATTTTGGACTAATATGTGATTTTCGCCAGAAATTAATATTTTTAACAGAAAAAAAAAACTAGATTTCATAGAAGATTCACAACTTTTAAACTATTTTAGGTTATGTTGGGTTTTCTCACCTGAAATCGGTATTTATAATAAAAGAGATTAGATTGCAACTGTCGCACGTGTTGGTTTTCTGCAGGAAAAAAGAAAGAAAGAAAAAGGAAGTTATTGAAGAAGAGAGTAGAATTGGATGGGAAAGGACGAGGGATGTAAAAGGAAGAAGAAGGAAGTGAGAAAGGAATTAAGAAAATGGAGAAAAGAGGAAAAGTAGTGGGCAGGAATGTTGGAGAAAAGATAAGGAGTATACTGAGATCTGTGATAAAAAAAGAGAAGAAAAAAAATGTTTTGAAGAATGGGATAAGGCAAGGACGGGAAAAGAGTTTTGGGAGCTAATCATATTTTATGGATTTGCTAGGAGGGATAGAGAAGAAAGTTAGGAGAGGAGGAAAAGAGGAAAGGGAAAGAGAAGAAGGCATAACAAGGGAAGAAATAATAACGGTGTTAGCAATAATGAGAGCCTATGGATGTGCAATAGATTATGGAGAGGAGAGAAGTGGTCAGAGTAATAGAAAGAATTGGATATGGTTGTTGAAAAAGCGCAAAGGGTAGGAGGTTAAAAATTATAGGAGATAATTTTTTGGTTACATTGAAGAAAAGAAAAATTCGCAAGAATCAGCTCAACCGTGGTGCAATGGAACAGCCTTGGGGATAAGAGGTAAGGAAAGTGATATATTGGGAAAAGAAGGAGAAGAGTGCAGAATCTGTAAATAAGAAGAGGAAAGATGGGATATATAGGTAGGATCTAGGAGAGTTGAAGATTAAGGAAGTAGGCAAGAGAATGTGGTAAAGGTTTTAAGAGATGCAGGATCTATGAGAGTTGAAGATTAAGAAAGTAGGCAAGAGAATGTGGTAAAGGTTTTAGGGGAGGCAGGATGTAGGATAGTTGAAGATTAAGGAAGTGGGCAAGAGAATGTGGTAAAGGTTTTAGGGGACGCAGGATTGGGTGAGGAATGGGGAGGGTTTGGGGAGGGGGGGGGTCAGTTATTCATCTATTTGCAAATTCGACTTAAAATAAGCTCTCTTTCGATTATTTCCGGTCTCCTCTAGTGCTTTTATGATCAAGCAGGCAATACGTAATGTTCGGATTCCGCGACGGTGCAGTAAATCGCGATAACGAATCGCCATTAGCCACGCCTACGCAGGTGCCGAGGGTATCTCGAAACGTGCTACCGCGGCTGATAATTAATTGCTGCGGATTGATTGAGACGCGAATTCCATTCCTCGGAGGTATAGTTTTCCACCGAGATCAATTTTATTGACCGACGCAAGGAGTGGAGGAAACTAGCGACATAGTGCTGCCGATAAGCTCGACTTTCATTCCGTTTAGCATTTTACAGATTGGCGATATTAAAAAAAAAAGTATTAGTGAATAGGGTTCACGTATGTATTGAATAATCAAGACAGTAGATTAGAGAATGACGGTATCAATTCTATTAATCTGAAGACTTGTCGATCAATCGTGCGTGCGAAATCCGTTGTTCTATTAATGACCACCATTTAAAAAAAAATTATTAGTGGAAGTTAGAAGAATTCATATGAGCTGTAGAAAGGATTTATTCGAGTGATTGAGATTTATTATGACACGATTTCACGATTGATCCCGGATTAGAAGGAGGTCTTTTGATTGCAAGATTGATTCATTGATTTGTATTGTGTGAAGTTTTGAAAAGATTATATGGAAGGACATTACGTACTCTCTTTTAAGTAATTATTGTTTTCTTTTGGAATCAAATTGTAGATCTATTGAATGCTACAAATTCGCATTCGAGTTTCAATCAAAAGATTATGGTATACATTCATTATGTTGTGTATTACTTGTCTTTAATTTCTGACTACATTCTACTGTTTTGTAATCCAACACACATTTTTTATTCCGGATTTAAAAGTAGGTAGTTGAATTTTTAACCAAGCAGATGAATTTCCAACAAAAAGAAATTTCAACAAAGTAGATTAATTTTCAAACAAAGAGACAAATTTTTAAACTAAAATGATAAATCTTCAACAAACAAATAAAATTTAATGAAACGGTTCAACTTTCTACCAAGTAGTTGAGTATTCATCAAAGAAGAATTTTCAAGAAAATGCATGAGTTTTCAAGTAAAAAGATGAATTTTCAACTAAAAAAAATAAATTTACTGCCAAAAACGGAATAGAGGAATTTTCAGTTAAAGAATTCATTTTTAACACACAAAAAAGCAAATTTTTAACGAAATAGTCTAATGAAAGAGATGATTTTTCAATTAAAATGAAGAATCTTCAATAACAAAATTAGCTAATTACAAAGTTGTGGATTATTTTATAGATTGTAACAATTTAAAAAAGTGAAGAATTTTTAAACTAAAAACACAAATTTTCAATAAAATAAATTAATTTTCAAATAAATAGTTGAATTTTTAACCAAGGAAATGAATTTTCAACTAAAATGAAGAATCTTCAAAACAAAAAGAAATTACCTTTTAACGAAATTGTTGAATTTTCTACAAATTAGATTAGTTTTTAACCAAGGAGATAAATTTTTAGAAAAAAAGATAAATTTTCAACAAAGTGATGAATTTTCAACTAAAATAAAGAATCTTCAACCAAAAAATGACTTTTAACTAAATTGTGGAACTTTTTATAAATTAGAATATTTTTTAGCCAAAGAGATGAATTTTCAACTAAACCGAAGAATCTTCAATTGAGACCAATAAGATTAATTTTTCTACCGAAAAAGGCAAATTAAAAAAAAAACATGAATTATCAACTGAAAAAATATAAATTTAAAACCAAATAGTGGAATTTTCAATAAAATAGTTAAATTTTCAAACTGCAAGATGATTTTTCAAATAAAATAATAAATCTTCAACTGAAATAGTCAAGCTTTCAGTTAAAAAAATAAATTTTCAATCAAGAAACATTGATTTTTCAACACAATAGTTCAATTTTCATCCAAAGAAATGAATTTTCAACCAAAATGAATAATCTTCAACCAAAAAAGTGATTTTTTAACAAAGTAGTTCAACTTTTATCCAAGTAATTGAATGTTTAATCAAGAAGAATTACTTTTCACCCAAAAATAATTTTTTTTAACAAAATGCATAAATTTTCTAGCAAATAGATGAATTTTCGAGCAACAAGATTAATATCCTACCAAAAAAGCCGAATTTAAAAAAAAAATGCATGAATTATATAGTTTAACCAAAGAGATGAATTTTCTTTCAAAATGAAGAATCTTCAACCAAAAAATTAGATTCTTAATAAAATTGTGGAATTTACTATAAATTAAAATAATTTTTCAAAAAAGATAAGAATTTTTAAGCTAAAAACACAAATTTTCAACAAAATAGATTAATTTTCAAATAAATAGTTGCATTTTTAACGACGGAAATGAATTTTCAACTAAAATGAAGATTCTTCAATAGGAAAAATTACTTTTTAACAAAATTGCGGACTTTTCTACAAATTATAATAATTTTTAACCAAAGAGAAGAATTTTCAGACCAAAAAGACCAATGTTTAACAAAATAGATCAGTTTAAAAAAAAAGTTCAATTTTGATCCAAAGAAATGATTTTTTAACCAAAATGAAGCATCTTCAACCAAAAAATGACTTTTTAACAAAGAAGTTCAATTTTTAACCAATTAATTGAATTTTCAACCAAGAAGAATTATTTTTTTACCAAAAAATGAACCTTTTAAACAAAATCCATACATTTTCCACGGAACAGATACATTTTTAAGCAAGAGGATTAATTTTCTACCAAGAAGATTCGTTTTCCACCAAAAGTTGCATTTGCAAAGAAATCATTGAATATTTTGACTAAAACGGATAAATTTTCAACCAAAAACAGAATAGTTAAATTTTCGGTTGACAAGTTATTTTCAACCAAAAAAACATGAATTTTCAACAAAATAGTTAAATTTTCAACCAAAGTGATGAATTTTCAACTAAAATGAAGAATCTTCAACCAAAAAATGAATTTCTAACAAAATTGTGTAATTTTTTATAAATTAGACTAATTTCAACCAAAGAGATGAATTTTCAACTAAACCGAAGAATCTTCAACAGAAAAAGAATTTTTAACAACGTTTTTTAATTTTCAACAAAATAGATAAACTTTTAACCAAATGGAAATAGTACAATTTTCAACCAATAAGATTAATTTTCTACCAAAAAAGACAATTTTTCAAAAAAATAACTAAATTTTCAAACAAAGAGATGATTTTTCAACTAAAATAATGAATCTTCAACTGCAATAGTTAAACTTTCAGTTAAAAATAAAAATTAATTTTCAATCAGGAAACATTGATTTTTCAACACAATAGTTCAATTTTCAACCAAATAAGAAATGAATTTTAAACCATGATTTTTTAACTAAAAAAGTTAAATTTTCAAACAAATAGTTAAATATATTTACTAAAATGGATAAATGTTCTACGAAAAATGGAAGAGGTAAATTTTCAGTTAACAAGGTATTTTCAACCAAAGAAACAGGAATTTTCAACAAAATAGTTTAATTTTCAACCAAAGTGATGAATTTTCAACTAAAATGAAGAATCTTTAACCATCTTCAATGAGAAAATTAATTTTTAACAATATTTTGGATTTTTTCTAAATTAGACTAATTTTAACCAAAGAGATGACTAAACCGAAGAATGGTCTCCCAAAAAAATGACTTTTTAATAACATTTTTGAATTTTCAACAAAATAGATAAACTCCTAACCAAATAGAAATAGTTTAATTTTCAACCGATAAGTTTAATTTTCTAATAAAAAAGACAAATTTTCAAAAAACTAGTTAAATTTTCCAACAAAGAAATGATTTTTCAACTAAAATAATGAATCTTCAACTGGAATATTTAAACTTTCAGTTAAAAAAAATAAATTTTCAATCAGGAAAAATTGATTTTTCATTACAATGGTTCAATTTTCACCCAAGGAAATGAAGTTTAAACCAAAATAAGAAATCTTTAACCAAAAAAATTGGCTTCTTAACAAAGTAGTTGAATTTCAAAGCAAGAAGAATTCTTTTTTTAACAAAATGCATAAAGTTGCTAACAAGTAGATGAATTTTCAAGCAAGAAGAATAATATTTATCAAAAAAAAAAATACGGATTTTGTAAAAAATGCATGATTTTTCAACTAAAAACGTTAAATTTTCAAACAAGTAGTTGAATATATTTACTAAAAAGGATAAATTTTCTACCAAAAATAGAAGAGGTAAATTTTTAGTTAACAAGTTATTTTCAACCAAAGAAACAAGAATTTTCAACAAAATAGTTAAATTTTCAAACAAAGTAACGAATTTTCAACTAAAATGAAGAATCTTCAACAAGATGAATGTCTTTTTAACAAAGTAATTCAAGTTTCAATCAAGCAGTTGAGTTTTTGACCATAATTACATTTTTTAACCGAAAAGTAGAATTTTCAACGAAGAATGGGGGAAACTTCGCAAACTTTAGTAAAATTGATCATCAGGAAACGTACTAAACGTTATCTAAGTTCTTCATACGAAACGAGAAGTATCTCTTCAGAGAATGATAATGTTTGGTAAAGTTATTTTTCAACAAAATAGTTCATTTTATTGTCAACCAAAGTGATTAATATACAATTAAAATGAAAAATTTTCCACGACAAAATATACTGTTTGGACACTAGCTTCAATGTCACTTTAGCCGTTTAGTTAGAAGTTAGACAAACCTGGTTAAAATCCCTTTAAGTGAGATTACGAACTACTTCGAGGTCTCAGGGTTAGGTACTTACCTTTTGGTTTTCCCTCATGCTGGAAAGTGGAAAAAGCTATTGAGAAATGAAACAGTAGGACAATAAAGTCATAAGATGAAGGTTGGTGAGCAATTTGTGGGTTTTCCACAAGCTGAAAAGTGTAAAGGTATTAATTATTATAATACGACCATAAACCAATTCGGCGCCAGCCGGCCGCAAGCTTTTCAGCAAGACATTTACCTGGTCGCACCGGGTCGAACACTTTGCATCCTGTTATCCCCGTATTTATTGCCCCAATAAGCTTCATAATTTTCGGTTAGTCATTGACAGGTCCAGGCTGACCCATCCACCTCAGCAGGGACCCTTTGTTTATAACGAGGCAAACATTACGAAATCAGAGGTTTAATTTTTCAATTTGTACCTGCTTACTTTCAAAAGTCTTCTACTAAAAGTTTCCTGACCACTTTCCTGTCTAGACTATTGTTTCGCCAGATGCAAGTGCCCGAGACTCTCAAGACTCGGTCAGTCACTTGTCTTTAATGAAAACGTAGGTATATACCTACTATAAAGTTTAAATGGGCAACATAATCAGTTTATCTCAATGATTTATTGAAGTTTGGAAGTTCGAAAATTTATAAGCCATCTACACTGAGAAAAATGGATTATACAAACTGCACGTAGAAAAATGGATGTTTAAATGTATATGTTCAAAGGGTAAGATTGTACCGCCTGACATACGGATATTCATGCCAAACATGTACTATCTTTTTGAGATGTTGAGCGTAAAAATATTTGTATGTTAAACTAAAACACATTCAGATGTTAAAATCGACCGAGCGCATGCGCATCGCGCATTGGAATTTGACGACTATATTTGACGGCTATATATTTTCGATATTACAATTATGGAATATTACAATTTTGGAACATTTTCAAAGAATCAAAATTAGCTATCCTTAATTAAAATTGGATAAAAACTTTTATATATATATGTATATAATATATAATATAATAATAATATAATATAATTTTAAATAACTATTTATTGTTTTGTATTTAACATTTAGACTTGGAAAATTACATTAAACTGTTGAGGCCCTACGTTTAGTGGGCGAAACGTCGTTTTTTATAACACGAAATACATTGACCAGAATACTGAAAAACCTACAATCATTTTATTACTACGACCTTGGTCGAAAACCATAACATCAACTTAAAGTTGTTACAGAATATCGACGTACATGTATTTACAAAAAAAAAATGATCTCATAAAGTACAAAGAGCATTCGTTAACATCCTTTAAAATTAGTTGCTAAATCTACATAATCACTGACTTACATTTCAGTGAAGATCAACTTACAAAATAATGAAGACGTATCTTTCTCAAATTCTTACATTCTGATTTGAGTCTGAAAATTTATATCGCTTTCGATAACTTAGTATGTAACTGAATTTATTAACTTACAACCACCAGGCCACCATTTATAAGAAGTCAAAGTAGGGCTGTTTAAAACAAATTCTTGGGTTGCAGGGTCATACGTAGACGTTGTTTCTAGACCTCTGATAAAAGTTCCATGCCCTAATTCAGTCTGTGGTATAAATAATTAAGAACTTTATGCTTTGAAAGTAAATGTTATATTTCGATAATGTTCATTGTTGTTTTGCAATTTATTCTGAATAATTAGTATGTAAACTGGGTTATTTTCAATAAGATTCAACATACATTTGTTTCACCGAAATAATATTGTTTTTTAAAAATAAAATAAGTTTCATTGAAACGAGGGAAACATTGCTAAACTTAAAAGCATTAATTTCAGATTTATTGTCAAAAGATTTCAGAAGATCAACAATGTTTTAACAGGAACTACAAAGTATATTCAATGACTCTTTGAAAAACTTTACAATATTATTATGTCTTTGTCCTCAAAATTTTGCAGTGAATTTACCTGAGCGTAAGTACCAATAATGTTGCCAAACCACGCTCTGGTTATCCATTGTGCTTGCTGCTCGGGTGTTCCCTGGCCCATAATTGTGGGGATGAACATCACATAGTGTAAAGATAATGGATTTCCATCTTTTAACATCGCTGATCCGAGCATTCCTCCCAAAACTTGTCTAGAAAAAAAAGAAAAAATAGCCTTTTGTTTCTGAAAGAAAATTAGCTATTACTCTTTATTTAGCAGCGACTTTTTTAAGATTGTTAATTCTTCAAAATCAAAGCATTAACTTATACGAAGAAAGATACTCCAAAAATCAGGCTATTAATAAGAAAATTATTTGTTTGATTCAATATCAAGCTTCTCAACAAAGTGCAAACCATTGAAGAGTCTGTGATTCTTTTTGAATATGGATGTGTAAAGAACTCGAAATCTGAAACTCGACTGAGTTTTTCAGATTTCGAGTCAAAACGATAATGCAAGAAGCGTAGCGTCCTGAGGGCTAATCTACAGTGGCTGAGGACTAATTAAAAGCACAAATATACTTTAAAATGTTTAATTTAATTTACTAAAATGTATGATTGTTTTCACTATTAATTAAATTAAATAAATCAGATATTCGAACGAAATTAAGGGGCATTTTCGGATATTTGCCAATTATTCCGATAAATTAAAAATGATTTGGCAAAAAACTAAGCTCAGTTTAAAAAGGTATCAAAACATAATGAGGCTACGAAGACATAATGTCAAAATCATGTGGTAATTATATTTTATATATGAAAGAACAAAAAGAAACGCAACGAAACTTTCGTTACGTTCCTTAATGTTTCTTTCGACATAAAACTTTGAAGAAATACAATTTTGACATTGTTCCTCTGTAGCTGCATTATTTGTTAGTAATTTTTTATACTTAACATAGTAATCAGGTAAATTATGTTGAATTTACAGAAATAATTGGCAAATATCAGAAAATGACCCTTAATTTCGTTCAAATTTCTTAAATAAATTATTGTACATATATTATATATTTTTAATTAAGGATTATCTAATGTGGGTTGCATAATCCACTGTAAGGAGGATTCCCCTATATACCCAGAAAGTTCGTTGAACTTCAAGTACTCAACATTTTTAAATGTTCTTAGGCTCAGTTTGAAGATAAAATTTGCGTCGAATTTTTTTCAGAACGTAAAGAAAATTGTTTAATTTTTTCCTTGTTTTTGCCTGAGGTTGAATGTTGAATAAGAAAATTATGAAAATCAGAAAATATATTTTAATCGTTTAGAAAAAAAAAAGAGACGTGCAAAATGTGGCCAGGTAACTGAATTAAAAATATATCATAGAGGAATATGAAATCCGCTTTCTGTGCAAATTTCAGACCCTCTGGAGGGATTAATTTACAATAAATTCAAATTGGAAAATGATAATTTTAGTATGTGCCTTATAGAGTATTAGTTGCGCCATCTTAGATTTTGATTCTTAATTACGTCAAAATCCAACCTTGGGAATTAAAAAGCTTATGCATTGAAATGTCTTCTTCAATTAGGTTAGATTTAATCAGTATCTACCCGCACAAATAAGGAAGATATTTTAATAAAAAGACATGTAAAACACGAAGGATTAGTAAGGAAAGCGATATCCGTGTATGCGATATGGCAGGAGCAATGAAACCCTGAGTGCTAGAACTGTAATTACCCTACATAAAAGGACCATTTGATCCGAACTAATATTCTATTCGTTAGTTCGTTTCAGTAAGTTTAAATTCGATTGTCAAATTGAAACAAATTCCTAAATATAAAACCTATTCGGTCCAATTTGGATATCACTGAACTGTAATCTATTCATGCGATTATCGGCGACGTGACATCGTATAACCATACATCTATATGCAAATTAATATGTGAACATAAATATAAAGTATTATAATATTATAATAGATCACAAACGCCTAACAACCAGTTCGGTATTATAAATTGTAACGATTACACTGTCTATTTGGAATGTCAAATAAGGCAAAATAGATCACAACAAACGAAAAACCAGTACATTATTCCAAATTGAAACCATTTAATTGTCTATTTGGACTTCCGAATTGAGCCGTATACCAAATTTAAAACATTTCATTTCTACTTCAACTTCCGAATAAAGCCAAATTGAAAAACAAAACAAAATCAATCCGGTTCAGTTCGATGTAACCGCGACAATGATAGAAATGAACCGAATTTTTTTTTCAATCCGGTTCAAATGGTCCTCTTATATAGGGCAGTAATCTCTCTTTACTCAGAGCGCAAGCACGTATCCTTTTCTCACGCACGAAAAAGTGCAAGTAAGACAGTTTTGGAAATAAAGTAAGTAAGACAGGATATACGAGTTTGTTTTCTTTGCATCGGCAAACGTTTTTCAAGATGTGTAAAGTAACATTTTTGTGTGAAATATAAGTTATACTTTTAGTGAAGTGAATAAATAAAATTGCGTTAATTAAAGGAGTTTATTATTGATGTGATATAACCATACAACCAACTTACGTTAATTCCAACATTTCTGGACCGTTTTTTTTAATACTTATCGACAGATAATGTATTGTTATTAATTATTATTACTATTGTATTATAATAATATATGGCAAAATATTGTAATAAATAAATTGAGTTACACAAAGACTGAGATCGAAGAAAGGAAGGAAAGCGATTTTCATGAAAAACTGCAAACTCACCTTACGATAAAATATTATAGAAAAGTTAGTATAGGCCTATAATGATTTTCCTATACTGAATTTCCCATAATATTTTCGTGATTATTGGAAATTCATTATAGAAAACGATTATGGGATAATCAGCATTAGAATAAATAATACAAAAATATTGAAGGCATTAATTTAAAAAGTAGAAAAACTACAAAGGAAATATTTATTTTTGACCGCTTATAATCTTATATTGAAGCAAACAAAAATAGCGATTCTGCACGAATAAACTTTACACACCAGAGATCTATAAATTCCCCTGATATCTTTAAAATTGATTCACATCTCATTGAAATCCCTTGATAGCTTTGAATATATTTTTAAATCCATTAAAACCGTAGAAATCCATTACAATTTTTAACCCCTTCTGATTTCCTATAAATCTGTTGAATATATGAAAATCGGTAGAAATCAATTAAAATTCCTTAAAATGAAAATTAATTGAATTGATTTCCTAAATTTCTCTAAAAATCTCTTAAAATTTGTAAAACGAGGCCGATCGCGCGCTTGAGCGCGCGTGTTTTCGTCATTTGAAATGTTTCGCAATTATCTTTGAAATTTTTGTTGCAGTTCGAAGCAATTCGAATTAATCCGAAACAATCCGAAGCAAGTATTCGAACATCTTCAACCCTTCTCAATCCGAGTTTCAACCCCGAATTAAATCCCAATCTCATAACATGTCTGAACCCCAAATACAATCCGAATGGATCCGACTGAATCTGACACCAGTCCAAATGGATAAGTGTAAATCCGAAACCAATTCGAATGAATCACACACCAATCGGAAACAAACTTTCACTCCTTCTCAATCCGATGCTCAATCCAAATGAAATCAAGGCTCAATCAAAGACAGTTTTAATCTTTCAATGCTCTTAAATCCGTGCGCTCAATGCGAGTGAATCGGAAGCGAATCCATACAGAACTTTCAATCGTTTTAAATCCGTAAGTCAACATAAACTTCAATCCTAAACCCCCTTCTAATCCTTTTCAATCCGTGCTCCCAATTCTATGCATCCGGGGCTCATCCAAAAGGTCTTTTCAATCCTTCTCAATTCTTGCACGAACTACTAATTGTCGACTACTAATTGTCGCCGAGGACCACGCCTTGTATGAAACCCTGAAAATTTTGTCAGCTTTGCGTATCTCAATGGTTGCGAGATCATTCAACTTTTTTATCATAATATTGAAAATATTTTTACTGGGTTTATACATGGAGGCCGAGGATCATTACCCTTTTACAAAATCTCGAATCCCCCCTCCCCCTTTCGCGTATCTCATCGTTGTCGAGATAACTCAACATTTTTATTTTTGAAATATTTCTACTGGTCTAATTTGAAGTGCCCGAGGGCCATCCAAGTCAGGAATACCCTGAAAATTTAGTCAGCTTTCACGTATCTCTACTTTACTCTACTATGTTAGTTCGGGATGGTCGAGAATCTTCATTAAACCGTGAGAATTTGTACAGTTTTCGCGTATCTCTTTCTGTCTTTGAGATGAAACAAAATTTTTGTTTCGTTTTTGAATTTATAAATCATTCTATTGGGTTAGATCGAGTTTCTGCAAGACAATCCTGCCTGCACTATATGGACACTATGCCATAATTTTGTGCTTATTTAGTGCTAATTTATGCTACAGAAAAAAATGTGCCCGGTACCTTTGGTCAAAAATATGTAGAAATGCTAGCTTCAGCTAAAACCACAACTCCGGTATTCAAAACTCATAAACTATTAGTAGTATTAAATTCTCCTTTGTGCAGGAATTTAGTGCTTATTTAGTGCTAATATATGTCGCAAAAAATAAATGTTGTGCCCTGTAATTTTTGTCAGAAATATGTAGTAATGCTAACTTCAGCTGCAGCCACAACTCCGGTATGCGAACTCGGAAACTATTAGTGATATCAAATTCTCCTTTGTGCAGGAATTTAGTGCTAATTAAGTGCTCTGGATTTGTGCTGTGCACAAAATCCAGGCTATTTTTTTTACCAAAAACGTGTAGTAATGATGGCTTCAGGTGACTCTGGTACGTGGAACTCGGAAACTATTAGTGGTATCAAATTCTACTTTGCACAAGAATTTAGTACATATTTTGTTCTAATATATGCCACGAAAACCAAATTTTGTGACCGGTAATTTTGGTCCGAAACATGTAGTAATGCTGGCTTCAGGTGACTCTTGTATGTGTAACTCGAAAACTATCAGTAGCATCAAATTCTACTTTGCACAGGAGTTTAGTGCTTATTCAGTAATGATATATGCCACAAAAACTACATTTTTCCCCGGTAATTTCAATCAAAAACGTCGAGTAATGCTAGCTTCAGCTGAAGACACAACTCCGGTATGCAAAACTGGGAAACTATTAGTGGTATCAAGTTCTACTTCGCACAGGAATCTACTACTTATTTAGTGTTGATTACGTCGCAAAAACTAATTTTTGTGCCCCGAAATTTTGGTTGCAAACATGTAATGCTGGCTTCAGGTGACTCTGGTATGTGAAACTCGGAAAGTATTAGTGGTATTAAATTCTCCTTCGGCAGAAATTTAGTGCTAATCAAGTGCTCTGGATTTGTGCTGTGTACAAAATCCGGGACATTTTTTGCACCAAAAATGTGTAGTAATGCTGGCTTCAGGTGGCTACGCTGGGTTACGGTGACTCTGGTATGTGAAACTCGGTAACTATTAGTGGGAACAAATTTCGGTGTTTTGAATGTTGAAAACTTGAAGCACGTATTAGTTGTCTTGAAATGATAATAAACGTAAAATAATTTTCATCGAAGTTCTAGATATCACTCAGTCCTTTGAAAACATAGAATCGCACATGGTGATTATTTCATTGAACGATGTCAAGATCCTTTATCGCGAAAGAAATCTAAAAAAGAGAGAACTCATGGAGCAACAAGATTTTTTTATCATTAATTTAATGGAGCATTCTAGTATTTTTTCCTTAGAAAACGAACCTGACGGCGAAATGTACTATCTTCTCGCGTTTTTCATAAAAAAAAGTTTAAGAAGCGAAAATGACCTTACGTTTTTTTACGTTTTTGCACATACGCAATATGTTTTGTTTTTCATTTTTTATGGTATTGAACATTAAATCTTGAATATCTCAGAAAATATTGATACTGCGAAAAAAAATGTCAGTTTCAAAATCAGTGCCCAAAAATACATAAAGAAATGCCATAAAGTCAAGAAACACGAATTTTATCAATCTTTGTGACGCAGTTTAATATAATTTAAATTATTCATAATAAAATTATTTTTAAAAATCTGCCTGCTGCATGAGCGAGCTTCTTTTAGGTCTAGCTCTTTGCGCTCGGTCTTTGTTCTTCTGCCGCGTTTGTGCATATACCTTTTAAAACTACAGATGAAACCATTAAGATGGGTAATTTGGTGATTGTGTCCAGGAATTCTGTTTTAAGTGAAAATATTTGCAAGCATTTCATTGTACCTAGCTTGTGTCGTTTGTCCATAAATTTAAATTTGTGATTTTTAATGTCATTTTTCGCGATTAAAAGGCAAACTGCGTGTCTTATCAAAAAATGATTTTAAGCAAATTTCTAGATGTTATTTAGGCGAAAAAATTAGCATTAAACATTTTATTATAGCTTCTATCGTTATTCGAAAAATTAAATTTTGTTTGTTTTAATGTTATTTTTCACAATTAAAACAAAAACAAATGGTCCGAAGACAATTTGTAGACCTTTTTAAAATGAAAAATTTTGCTTCTCAACATTTTTTTCGCATCTCATGAAAAATCTTCAAGGATCACGAATCTATCATTAATGAACTAGTGAATGAATAAATTACAGGATTTTATGTGTTTTCAATTAATTTTTGATTCCTCAAATAGATTTGTTTACTTGAACTATTTTATTTCCATATAATATCGCGAATTACGGGTATTTTATGAATGCCATGGTCTATTTAATAAACTTCGAGAGTGCCTATTTTTATTTAAATTGTTTGTTTACTGTTTAAAGAATTTATTTTTGTCTAAATCCAACTTTTTAACTCAAAAAGCTAGAAAATAGATGAATTAAAAAAGTGAAGTTGTTTCAAACGTCTCGGCACCCAATGGTGGCATTTCTACCAAATTTATTTCTTATTGTTTAAACAATATGTGGTTGTTCAAACAAGGTATTACATCATAGTCGCGAATTAACGGTATTTTATGAATGCCTTGGCCTATATGATTGTGAACTCATTTTTTTATTTCAGCTGTTTATTTATTGTTTAAAGAATTTATCATTGTTTCTACGCAACTTTTGACAAAAAGAAAACTTGCAAAACGTTTTTTTTCTTCAATAAGTTCCATTACTTTCTCTTAATTCTTAGCTTTGTAACCTACAATTTGCAATTGTTTAAAAAAATTGTTAAGATATAATATCGAAAATAATGCTATTTTCTTAATGCTATGGCCTGTTTAATAATTGTAACATCTATTTCTGAACATACTTGTTATTTTTATTTATACATGTACAGAAGAAGGTGTTCACATTTATTAGTTATGTCATAGTATTCAGTAAATGCTATTATTCTGCGATATTGAAATATAATCATTCTTTAAATAAGTAAACATTAATTTATCAATTAGCTGTAGGTTAAGAAATCCAAGAAGTACGTGAAAGTAACGTCACTTACTTTAAAAAAATGGCTGAGAAAAAACGCTTCCCAGCTTCTTCTTTTCAAAAGTTTCATTTAAACAACTATAAATTCTTTGAAACATACATAAACAACTAACGTGAAAAAAAATCACTTTCATTAATAAGCTCAAAGCCTGAAGCCAAAGCCTAAGCCAGAATTACTACACGTTTTTGGTTAAAAAAAAGCTCCCGGATTTTCTGCATTGTACAAATCCAGAGCACTTAATTAGAGCTAAATTCCTGCGCAAAGGACAATTTGATATCACCAATAGTTTCCGAGTTTCGCATATCGGAGTTGTGGCTTCAGTTGAAGCTAGCATTACTACAGTTTTTTGACGAAAATTACCGGGCACAAAATTTATTTTTTATGGCATATATTAGCACTAAATTCCTGCACAAAGAAGAATTTAATACCACTACTGGTTTCCGAGTTTTGCATACTGGAATTGTGGTTTCAGCTGAAGTCAGCATTACTACACGTTTTTCACTAAAATTATCCGGAACAAAATTTAGTTTTTGCGGCATACATTAGCACTAAATGAGCACTAAACTCCTGTGCGAAGTAGAATTTGATACCACTAATAGTTTCCGAGTTTCACATACCAGAGTCACCTGAAGCCAGCATTACTACATGTTTTTTACTAAAATTACCGGGTACAAAATTTAGTTTTTGCGGCACATATTATTAAAAAATAAGGTTAAGAACCACCTCAGGGTCCCACTGGGAGCAACTGCCATCTAAAAATGACACCGGCTCCCAGTAGGACCGCGGTAAATCCCACTCACGGCCACGTCTCACAACCGTGATATATATATATATAATATTTATTTCTGTACATCAGCCTGCGATTGCTTATTCAGATATTGCAAAATAAAGCAAAAATTTTATAATTAATATTTGTTCCTTATTTTGCGTCAAATTTTATTCTCAACTACCCTGAAAAAATGTATTATTTCAATAAATTTATATTATTACCATTCATAATATGCACTGGTATTAAAACAGACACATTTTCATTGTCTTGTTTTTATAATATTAAAGAAATGCGCATTTTATAAAAAAAAATTTGTTATTAAACATTTTATTGCAACTCGTGCCGTTTTTTTTTCCATAAACTTAATGTGTTCATTTTCGATGTTATTTTTTGCGATTTAAACCAAAAATACGCATCCCAGCGTAAAGTAGTTCTAAGAAAATTTGTAGATACAATTTAGGCGGAAAATTTTTTAAATAAAAAGTTATTGTAACTTGCGTCGTTTTCCCGAAAAGTACATTCTTTTTTTACTAATGTGTTCTTATAACAAATTTGTAGATCTTTTTTGTTTGTTAAACAAAAAGTTATCACAGCTTGCGACGTTTTCCCAAACAGTTCATTCTTTTCTTACTAATGTATTCCTATAACAAATTTTTAGATGTTTTGTTTGAATAACTTTTGTCTATTCATTTTTTTCGTATTTCGTCTCGTTTTTTCAACAATTTAATTTATTTATTTTCAGTCTTATTTTTTACAAATAAAATAAAAACTGCGCGTCCTATCAAAAAGTGTTCAATAGCAAATTTGTAGATCTTTTTTGAGTGCACAATTTTTGTTAATCATCAATTGTGGTTCGTATATTGCATAGTCTGACAGCAAAATGGAATTTTTTTATTCATTATTTTTTGTGTGGTCAAAATTAGAATTTTTTATTTTTTAAGAAAATTCAGAAAGTTGTTGTGATAATCTTGTAGGGATTTCAAAAAGCAACATTCTCCTTCACTTGACTTTTTTCATGTTGTGTGTTATTTGGCTTCAAATTGTCATTTTCTTTTGTTTATTTGAATGTTGCATATGCTATAGCTCTGATAATTTTTCTTTTATCAAAAAAAGTCATCAGGAGAAATTGTTCGACTTTCTGAGTACTACTAAATACTGTGCGGAGAATCTTTGAATTTTGAAAAAAAGTAGCCTTAAAAATTTTGAAAATGCACAGAGCCACAGGCACACACATACACACACACGCAGAGGCAGACAGACACATTCGCGAAAACCTGTATTTCGGGTTCAGGGTGTCTCAAAACGTGGACATTTGACAAAAAGGGGTAGGGGGTCAAATTTTACATAAATCTAATACCTTCTCTGATTATAATGTAAAAAATCAGAAAAAATATATCAATTTCTTTTATCTTTTCTGTGCACAATGGAAAATTTTAGTCAGAAATAATAATTTGTTATTACCTCGGTTATTACGTTAATAATAAAAGAGCAGTGTGGCATCATCTCCGAAACTACACAACGTACGGAGAAAATTCTTAAAGCAAATTGCACATTTTTGGCTTCTAAAAATGGCGTATAAAGTGTCAATGAGCAAAAAGTTGCGCTTAAATGCTTAAAAAATTATTTGATTCTCCAGAAAATACAGAGGGCTGTCCGATTATTGACAGAACGGCACTCACAATGGAAGTGAGTGCAGTTGCTTCTGTAATCGGAAAGCCATTGGTATTTTCCAAAGAAGAAATTATTTTTTTTTAACATTTAAGCGCAAAGTTTTGCTCAATGACACTACATACACCATTTTCAAAATCCAAAAACGTGCAATTTGCTTTAAGAATTATCTCCACAAGTTGTTTAGTTTCCGAGATGACACCTCACTACTCTTTTGTTATTAACTTAATGAATAATGATTATTTCTTGCTCTAACATTCACCATTGTGGACAGAAAGGATTAAAGCAATTATTTTTTTTTTATCATTTATTGTCGGAGACTAACAGATATTCAAAGTTGGTTCAGAACAAGTTCGTCAATCAGCCATCCATATAACCAACGCTTCTGGTTTTATTCATAGAAAATTTTATGCAGAAATAGAAAATTTCAGTTTTGATTCAAACGACGCAAAATACGTAAAAAGTTTGATACAGGGATAGCTTTCTAGAAGACCTATAATGTTTCTGGAAACCATTTATTGATAGGACTCGTTATTTTAGTATGCAAACATATTATTTTTTAGTTGAAAAAACAAATTATTTGATTGAAAGACATTTTATGTGAATCAAATAAAATGTGTTTAAATCGAACAAAGTTTGATAAATTAAAATATAAGTTTTTTTTTTTTTTAATCAAATAAATTTCCTTGATTGTATCAAATGAACCTTTTTCTCAGTGCACTGAGTGATTTGCGTATCTTTTTCTTTGGTATTTTTTAACATTTTCGACTTTCCTCATTTTTAAACACTTTTTTTGAAAGCAAATAATAATAATAAATCATTTTTATCAGTAGAATTAAACTTAGCTTTCTCTTGTGAATTCAATAATATCAAAAACTCATTTTTAAAATAAAAATGTCACTTATGTCTATTTCTGGTTTAGACGGTAGACCTATTTGCTAGTTTTGCATTTAAATGAGAAGATACACAATCGAAAGCCAATAGGACTGACATATAAGTCCAACGCATTTAAATTATTTCAGAAATAAGGACGACCTGATTGGCATGAAATGGGTTGGCTTAGCCTCTCTTCGTCATCGCACATACCTAAGAATCATGCGGTTACGCAACTTGACGGGATTTATTTTGGACGCGAAAAAGCGATGCTGTGGCCAAAAAGCGTGCAATGCGGATTCATCTGACACGTGACAACCTTTTTACTCATATATATCGCTTACGGCACACACTAAACTTTCAAGGGAGAAAGAGAGAGAGAATGTTTCAAGATTTGTTACTGGATATGTGATATGTAGTAGTCAGTTTTCTAACCTTTAACTGAGATAAATAGAAATCAGCCAGCGTAATTATGGATCAACTAGCTTTAAAGTTTTTTGGCCATCATAATTAATTTTTTGGAAATTCATGTCAGGTTAAATTCTAGCGCGAAATGTGCTCTATGTGCTGTTTACGAGCAAGTCATAAAACATGGTGATCACTTAAACTTCAGAAAACAATTCCCAGCTATTTTCCGGGTTTCCCAGTGAAAAATTATGTTTTGCTCGGTTGACTTTCAAGGCCTCGAGCGTTACACTTATGTTAAACTTACACACACTGTAAAAAAGGCGTTAGGGTGGGGGAGGGGGGTATCAAATCGTCAGGAAAAAGCGTTAAGTATTTTTCGAACGGCCCCTTATTCAATACAAATTGCTTTATTATATACGTTTTTTACACTCTAAGATAAAATATATAAGATGCGCCTCTCAAATGTCAAAAAGTAAAATATTATTCTCCAAGTGAACCGGTCCTTTTTGCGCATTTGCTTTATAATTGCTTTTCCGTGCACGCACTATTTAAGTTCCTTTTCAAAATACCATTCCAAAATTAACAAGAATCTCTGAAGAATAAGGCAGAATCAAAGTCCAATCAAAAGATGAGTGTTCGACCATTCTTGCTTCAAATAAACGAAAATAATTCAATTTGAAAAAAAAAAAAAAAAAGAAAGACTTTTTGGTTCCTTGCCTAGAAGTTGGCCGGGAATTGGCAGATGGGATCATATGAACTCCTATCTAGTACAGCGCTGCTGAAGGCTGGTGACCTTCTCAGCATGTACAATTTAAGAAATGAATAATACAAACAATAAAATAGCCTCGGAATGGACTGAAACTTTAATTGACGAAATGCATAAACAAGGTAAACGTAAAGGTCGAGTTTCAGGCGATGAATGGAGACTGGGTGTTTGGAATGCTAGAGGAGTGAATGATCTTAATATATATATATATATATATAATATTTTCAACTAAAGAGATGAATTTTCAATCAAAAAAATGAATTTAAAAAAAATGCAGTTCAACTGCCGACTAAGTAGTTGAATTTTTTATCAAAAAAGATGACTTTTCAACAAAATAGTTGCATTTCCGACAAACTAATTGAATTTTCAACCAAATAGCAGAATTTTTAACCAAGCGTGATGAATTCCGAATCAAAAATATAATAGTGGACTTTTCAGCTAAAAATTGCAAGACTGCAAGATTGCATTATATAGCTAAAGATTGCATATACGTTATTGAAAACGTATTTTGATAAAACCCTTAAATCTTTTGACATAATTTGAAATCCCTGAAATATAAATTATTTTTAACTTATTCAATAAAGTTCCCTTAAAGAACCGTTGAGTCCCTTCAAATGCTTGAAGACTCAATAAAATACTTAAATCTTGAAAAACTTCTTGAAATACCTTAGAATTCCTTAAAATTGTTGATATGTCTTAAAATCCCTTAGAATCTCTTAAAATCCCTTAAAATCTATGAAAACCGTGAAAATATATTTAAAAAAGTATAAATCATTTTGAATCCCTTGAATATACATTAAATTAAACTTATTTATTAAAGTTCCCTAAAAGAGACTATTTACATCCCTAGAAATCTTCAAAGTTCATTAGTCCTTGGCGATTTATGAAAATACTCAAGATCCTTTAAAATTCTTTAAAATCCCTGGAAATGTATAAAAAGCTTTAAAATTATTGTAAATGTCTGGAGTGATACGCTTGGAACTCTTTAAAATCCCGTGAAATTTTTAAGAAATCTGAGGAAATTGCTTAAAATCCGTGGACACTCTCTGGAATTCCTTGAAATTTGTTGAAATCCTACGCTATACATATATATTAATCAATCGTTTGTACTTTCTTTATTTTTGTCATCAATTTTTTCAATATTATAACATTCATTATTTCTATACTTCTTTCATTATCAGGTTTTTCCTAAAATGATTTCCTATACAATGATTTTTCCAGAATAGCGAAAAAATTGTGATAAATTCATTATAGGAAAACTCGAGGGGTTAATTACACTTGCAATCTGGTCTAAACTCTCTCTCTGCAATTTTATGCAATCTCATGCAATCCCACGAAAACCTTTTAAATAAATAAATAAATAAAATATTCCTGTAATGAATTTCTTATAATTTTTTTGCGATTTTAGAACAATTATTATAGAAATCTATTATAAGAAAACCAGTATAGAAATAAAGAATACTAAAATATTGAAAGAGTTAATGCAAAAAAAAGAGAAAGTACAAACGAATAATTTATTTATCTATATTCGGATTTCAACAAATTTGAAGGGATTTCAAATAATTCATTCAATTTTGAGGGACTTCCACGGAGAGGATTTTAAACATTTCAAAACATTTCCAGAGATTCAGAGGAATTCCAAAGGATTTCAAGAGATTAGAAAATTTCAAGGGATTTCAAACAATTTTTTTGTAGTTCCATAGATTTCAGGATGTTTCTAGTGAACTTTTGAAAATAAATTGAATTAGCGATTGCTAACGATTTCAAAGACTTTAAGGGATTTTAAGGTATTTCAAGAAATTTCACGGGATTGAAGGATTTCTAAGATTTATAGGGATTCAAACGATTTTTTCAGATAACTTCAATCAATAAGTTTAATTTTATTTCAATTCTAGAGAATTTTCATGGATTTTATGCAATTTCGTCAGATTTAATGAAAATTTCACGGATTTTGAGACTCCCAAACATACCAGCAGTTTTTAAGAGATAACAAAAATTCCGTGAATTTCAAGGAATTTTGAAACATTTCAAAAAATTTCAGAGGATTTTTACGTTTTTCCAAGATGTCAAGAGATTTCAAGGGATTGCGAAGGATTTTAAGAGATTAAACAAATTTCAAGGGATTTCAAATAATTTCGTGGGATTTACTAAGATTTCAAGGGTTTTAGAGTGATTTCAAGGTATTCCAAGGTAGTTAACAAGATTTAAAGAGTTTATTAAATCTCTACAAATTTCAAGGGATTAAACAAATTTCTAGGAATTTGAACAGTTTTTTCTAGAGAACTTTAATGAATGAGTTAAGTTTGATTTATATTTGAGGGATTTAAAATGATTTATACCTTAAGGTATAAATTAAATTTTATTCTGAAGGATTTCAACAATTTCAAAGGACATTAAAAAATTAAGAGAATTTTGAAACCTTTTTTAAGATTTCAAATTATTTTAAGAAATTGCGTAGAATTGGAAAAGACAACAATAATTCAATCGGATGTTAAAGAATGTGGTAGGATTTTCATAGATTTCAAGGAAATTCAAAGAATTGTATAAGATTCAAGAAGAGAAAATCAAGATTTATAGGACCTCCAAGTAATTGAAATTTTTTTGGGAATTTATCAATTTCAATGGATTTCAACAGACTTTAATGGATTTGTGAATATCTCCAGAGGTATCAAGGGATACAGAAAGATCGCAAAAGTTTTTCATGGATTTCAATTTCATTTTAAGCGATTTCAAATATATCAAGAGAATTCAAAGATTTTTTATATTTCTCTACGTACTATATCAAATCCTTCAATATTGTTGTGTTATTTATTCAAATGCTGATTATTCTATGATTGTTTTCTATATAATGATTTCGCAGGGTCAGAAACCAAATATATGCTCGAGCAGTCGCCTCCGAGCATTTGCGGAGTAAATATCGCGCGAGAAGTAAACCCTTTTTATAAGCTTCCGTGACGCCCTCGAAGTTTCATCAATAGTAGGCCTTACTTTATATAGCCCAGACGGAGCAATAGAGGGATTTAAGGACAGGATGAGTCGTGAGGAATTTCAGGAACTAAATATATGCTCGAACAGTCGCCTCTGAGCATTTGCGGAGTAAATATCGCGCGAGAAGTAAACCCTTTTTATAGGCTTCCGTGACGCTCTCGAAGTTTCATAAATAGTAGGCCTTACTTTATATAGCCCAGACGGAGCAATAGAGGGCTTTACGGACAGGATAAGTCGTGAGGAATTTCAGGAATCAAATATATGCTCGAACAGTCGCCTCCGAGCATTTTCGGAGTAAATATCGCGCGAGAAGTAAACCCTTTTTGTAGGCTTTTGTCGTGCTCTCAAAGTTCTATAAATAGTAGGCCTTACTTTATATAGCCCAGACGGAGCAATAGAGGGATTTAAGGACAGGATGAGTCGTGAGGAATGTCAGGAACCAAATGCATGTTCGAGCAGTCGCCTCCGAGTATTTGCGGAGTAAATATCGCGCGAGAAGTAAACCCTTTTTGTAGGCTTTCGTCGTGCTCTCAAAGTTCTATAAATAGTAGGGCTTACTTTCTACAGCCTAGATGCAGCAATAGTGGGATTTACAGATAGGATGGACGATGGGGGATGTCAGGAACCAAATGCATACTCGAACAGTCGCCTCCGAGCATTTGCGGGGTAAATATTACGCGAGAAGTAAACCCTTTTTGTAGGCTTCTGCTCTCAAAGTTCTATAAATAGTAGGCCTTACTTTCTATGACCCAGACGGAGCAATAGAGGGATTAGTGGACAGAATGGGTCGTGGGGGGTGTAAGATACCAAATGCATGCTCTAACAGTCGCCTCCGAGCATTCGCGGGGTAAATATCGTGTATTTATCCGTTACGCTCTCAAAGTTCTATAAATAGTAGGCCTTACTTTATATAGCACAGACGGAGCAATAGAGGGACTAACGGGCAGGATGGGTCGTGAGGGTTGTCAGACACCAAATGCATGCTTAAACAGTCGCCTTCGAGCATTTGCGGAGTAAATATTGCGCGAGAAGTAAACCCTTTTTGTAGGCTTTTCTTACGCTCTCAAAGTTCTATAAATAGTAGGCCTTACTTTCCATAACCCAGACGGAGCAATAGAGGAATTCACGGAAAGGATAGGTCGTGGGGGATGTCAGGAACCAAATGCATTCTCAAACAGTCGCCTCTGAGCATTTGCGGAGTAAATATCACGCGAGATGTAAACCCTTCGCGTAGGCTTCCGTCACGCTCTCAAAGTTCCATAAATAGCAAGCCTTACTTTCTGTAGCCCAGACGGTAGAATAGAGGCATTCACGGACAGGACGGGTCGTGGGGGATGTCAGGAGCCAAATGCATTCTCAAACAGTCGCCTTCGAGTATTTGCGGAATAAATATCGTGCGAGAAGTAAACCTTTCTGCAGGCTTCCGTCACGCACTCAAAATGGACTGCACGCTCGAGCAGATCAGCTGATTTTAACTGGCGCTACTCGGGCTTGCGATCTATTTTGAGAGCGTGACGAAAGCTACAAAAAGGGGTTACTTCCTACGCGATATTTACTCCGCAAATGGTCTGAGGCGACTGTTGGAGCACGCATTTGGTTCCTGACATTCCCTTCCACCCGTCCTGTCCGTAAAAAACTCCCTCTATTACTTCATCTGGGATATAGAAAGGCAGGACTACTACTTATGGAACAGACCCTCTCGTTTGACAATATATTACACGATACTTTTTGTCCTATCCTCTTTGAAAATAAGCATGCGAAGCAGATAGAGAATGTTTGATACACTTGACGATTTTAGATTATAAGTGAAAGGAAGAAATAGCGTACTTTGCAGAAGGGAGACTGTGGAGACCAGCGATACAATTTTTTTTGTAAGATAGAGATGATTCCATCCATATTCTCACTTGCATGGTGCAGTGTATGTGTAGCGAGCGTAAAGTTTTATGTATCGGGCGCAAAGTTTCATGTAGCGGGCGTAAAGTTTCATGTCAGCCCGGCGGCTGATTGCGCATGTGCGAACAGCTCTGGGCTTCACATGCATGCAGTGGCACGGCATGTTTGAAAATGAATCGATTATTTCCTAAAGAAAGGATAATTATTGCGCTCGTAGAGAGCACAGAATTTTAGTTATAGAAATTTACTGTTAGAGAACCATCTTTCGCAAAATTCGCAAACTTTGATCAGATTTATCATCAGGAAACGTACCTTTAACTTTAAACCACAAATGTCCATAAAAGCTCGAACTCACAAAAACATTGATGTCAAATATACTTTGTAGAAATCAGCTTGCTACTTTCGAATCAAAGACACATGAAAGAGAAGATCAGAACTTTTTAAATGCACACATTAAAGTTTTACGATTGGAAGATTGGATACTCTGAGGCGATGATTCTTTATCTAAAAGTAGGAAGCATCTTCTCTTTATTTATGGCAAAAAGATATAAGTTTGAATGACATGAAGTTTGACGCAAATTTTAATAACCTTTTTAAATACCTAGATTTTTCGAGCATAAAGAAATATTTTTGATACATGAGTTGAAGCTTTTTTAAATTAAGAAGGGAAATATAATAATACGATTGCAATTTGAGAATCAGATAATAGTGCTTTTTATTGAATATTAGTGAAAATTCACGTTATTCAGAACAAAATAAAAATTCACAAACAGCAGCTTAAATATATCATTTTAAACTGAAATTATTTTAAATTTGATCAAACGAAAAATTTTTAAACTCAGAAAAAACATTCACCTTGACAATGTTTTTTGCAGTTTAATTTTTTCTTACTATCGCTCCTTACTCATTTTTAAAAATTGCTTGAATTTCAATAGATGATGGCCTTTTTCTCAAATAGAACGTTTAGTACAAATATACTATTTTCAATTTTAAAAGTTGCAATGGCTGAAATTGCCACAACAATTTTTTAAAAACAAAACATTTTGTGGACAAATAACTATATTTAAAGATTATTCACTTATTTTCGAAATTGAAAACAGAAGAGTTGCACAGAACGTTTTTTTTTTTTTTTTTTAAATGAGCTATGATTCATCCAAATTTAACAATTTTCAAAAAATTGATAAAAAGCGATAGTAACAAAAAATTAAGTTACAAAAATGATTGTCATGCGAAAAATTTACATTTTTTATGTGCTTCAAGATAGTTACTACCTGAAAACATATCAAATTTAACAATTTGAAAATTAAAAGCCAAAATTTTTTAAGAAAGTCAATCTCTCCTTAGCATAAGTTAAAGAATTTGTATCAAACAAGTATTTAGAAATGAAAATGATCGAAACAAATTTGAAGAATCGTACGATTTCAAGTAGAAGCCTTCAAAACTTGTAAAATTACCTGAATCCCTTTCAAATGTAATAATTAATAATTTTTGAAATGAGCGGGTTTCAATGTCAAACTAATAAAATGGAATGATTTTTAAATCAACCAGCATTCAGAATTAAATCCTTGATTAATTAAAAATTTCAGTTTGAAAGTTGTCCAAAAGACACTATCACAAAAAGAAATATTTGAAAACTCTTCAATGTAAAATTTTGTAGATTGATATGAGGAATTGAAGTTCCATATTTAAAAATAGAAACCTGTAATTTAAGCAAATTGAAAAATACAAATTTCCGAATTCAAAACCTTTAAATACCAAAGATTCGAACTTTGACTATTTGAAATTCAAGACATTTACATCTATACTCAATATTAAACTCAAGATTAAAGATTTAGCTTTAAAATATTTAATTAAACTTCTTACATCTTGCGATTTCAAGAAGAATTCCAAACTATTTAAAAAATAGTTATGTACACAAATTCAGCCTAACATGTTAATATTCAAAAAAATAAAATAATTATTCAATAAAAATCCCAAAAATTATATCTTCCTACTAAATAATTGATATTAACGTCTTTAAATTGTAAATGTAAAAATATACAAAAAACGCATTATTGTTTGTCTAGAAATAAAGAGAGGAAACGTTAATTGACTCCAATTAGGATGATTCAATAAAGCCTGATAAAACTTAAACACTTGAACAATAAATCGTGGAAATTTTGAACAAATTTCAAACTAAGTACTTGATTTGAGTGGAGGTAATAAAGCTTCACGATAAGACCGAGCGCTGTAATTAATATTAGTTTAATGCAAACTTAAGGCAGCAATAAGTTAATAAGTGAATCCACCAACTTTGCCACGATGTGATGCACTATCTTGAAGTCCCATTAAAGTTTCTGATTAATGAAATAGAAAATAAACTCTAAGCATACAAATAAAAAAATAAAAATTGGTTTTTATTCTAATTTAGATTTTTAAATCGAATATTTAATTTCACGCCCTATATCAACACCCTAACTTCTATTTTGTACGATAGTGCAATTTTGGAAGTGAGCGAGCAAACGAAAGTCTTTTAGCCACTTCTCATCTGATCCACCCCTCCTAAAATCTTTACCACATTCTCTTGTCAGCTTCCTTCAGCCTCATTTCCTCTCCTACATACTTTCTGTACATTCTGCCATATTTCCTCTTCCTATACACCGACTCTGCACTTTTTGTTCTCTTTCTTTCCCCAATCCATCCTTTCCCTTACCTCTTTCATACATATTTTGATCGCTCAATCATCCCCATCTTTTTGCTAATTCTCTTTTCCTCTCTTTTTTCTCGAATTCTTCATAGTTTAAAGTCCCCTGTCCTATATTCCTAGCTCTAAAGAACTTTCTTCAACTTCCCACCTCGTTGCTTTTATCATCCTCCCTCTCCTTCCTTCTACCTCCTTTAACATCTTTTTCTCTACCTCCTCTCCCTTTCCCTACCTTAGCTTCCTTCCCTTTCATCCTCATATCTCAGCTTCACAACCTAATACCGACCATATCAGCGTATTAAATAACCACATTCTCCTTTTCCAATCTTTTTTGGACCTTCTTTTTCCTATACCTTATATCTGTTTCATTAACGCTGCCGTTTTTTATTCTTTCTCTTATATAAGCTATATGAATTCCGTTCGTTTACAAGGTATATCCCAAATATTTAAACTCCTTTACTTCCACTAACTTTACTACCTTCCATCTCCCAGGTAATTTATTTTTTCTTCTCCTTTCTTTTTAATAACTGATTACCTTTGTATTGCCCCTTCTTTCCATAACTTTGGCCACCCCTCTCCGCCCAACACTCTGCTACATATTATCCCAGCACATTCCTCTAGTTCTTTCCCACCATATTTCCTTTCCATCCTTAATTATTCCTAACACCTTCACTATTTCTTCCCTTGTTATGTCCCCTTCCCCGTCTCTTTCCCCATCACCTTTTCCTTCTTTTCTAACTTTCTTCTTTACCCCCCTAACAAATCCATAAAACATCCGTTCAAAAAATACGTCACCTATTTTTAAAACTTTTTACACCCCTCCCCTTCTTCATCTCAGATTATCACACAGAGCTAAAATCCCCAGGGTGACTTCACAAATACGAATACCCCCCCCCATTTTTGGTCAAACCTTTTTTTTCATTTCACCTGATTCACGACTAAAATAAAACACAAAGCATACAAAAAGGTAATATCAAAATAGTAGTCAAATTTTTCAGAAAATAGTTGACTTTCAAGTCCGAAATAATGTATTTTGAGACAAGAAATATGATTTTGTAAAGAAAAAGGTGAATTTTCATAAAAAGGAGAAAAAATTAATTTTAGACCAAACAGTTGCATTTACAACCAAATCATTGATATTTCAAGCAAAAGAGACGAATTCTGAACCAAATAATTTAATTTTCAACCTACAAAGTCGATTTTTTAACTGACTCGTCACATATTGAAACTAAAAATAATTAACTCGTACCAAAAACAGTAGCATTTTCAACCAAATAGTCAAATCTTAAAGCCAAAATACCAAAAAGGATTAGAAAAGTGAATTTTTAATCCAAAAAGACGGATTTTCAACCAGATTATCAAACATTTTGAACAAAATAGTAAAATTTGTAAACACATAGTTGATTCTTCAACCCACAAAGATGAATTTTTAACCAAATTATGTTTTTAACAAAAAAAAATTCATTATCAACCAAACAGTTGCATTTATAACCAAATAGTTGTACTTTCAAACATAAGGGACGAATTTTCAATAAAATATTTGAATTTTTAACCAAATAAATATTTGAATTTGCAACCTACAAAAATAAATTTGTAATCGAATGGTCGAATTTTTAACTAAAAAAAATTCTACCTAAAGAAGAATTTTCAACAATAGAGTTGCATTTTCTACCTGGAAAGAATTTTTTAATCAAGATTGAACAAGAATTGTAACCAAATTGTTGAATTTTGAAAAAAGGCGCATTCTCTAGACAACAGTAAAACGTTTAATCAAAAAGTTCACTTTCAACCTTATAGTTGAATTTTCTATGAAAATACTACAATTTTCAACCCCAAAAAAAAAACAATTTTCAAAAAAAAAGAAATAGTTGACTTTTTATGCTATAAAGATTAATAGAAAAAAGGCGAATGGAAAACAGTTAAATTTTCAATCCGAAAATATGAATGATCAACTACAAAATGTTATTTTCAACCAAATAGTGTAATTTCATACTAAATACGATCAATTTTTAGCAAAAAATGGAATTGTTAAATTTGCAGTTGAAAAAATTTATTTTGAACCAAAAAAAAACATTT
The DNA here is from genome assembly GCA_011634705.1 of Andricus grossulariae. Classification (NCBI taxonomy): domain Eukaryota; kingdom Metazoa; phylum Arthropoda; class Insecta; order Hymenoptera; family Cynipidae; genus Andricus; species Andricus grossulariae. The sequence continues at coordinate 248,412,692 of JAABKJ010007545.1, read as the reverse complement.
TTTTAATAGTTAAATTTTCAAGCAGAGAGATGATGATAGTTGCATTTTCAGTCATAAATATTAATTTTTAACCATACAAAAAACGAATTTTCGACAAAATAGTTCAATCCTCAACTAAATAGTAGAATTCTTTATGAAAAGAGATGAACTCTGAATCAAAAATGAAGGCGGAAGTTTGGAAATCTAATTTTGATTTATTCATTTTTCATGCCCCGATTTCAGTGTATAAAATAGTTAATGAGAAACTATATAAACTACATTTCGATTATGAATGAAGTTTTAAAATAGAAACACTAAGCTCAAGTTTCGTTTCGATCTGCAGGTTTGCCTAGAAATACTATTGAGAATTCTTTCAATTAAGGCATAAACATTTTACGTCAATTCATTGAAAAATATATTTTTTTGTTTAAATATTGCCTAAAGGATGCCGTGGAATGACCAATTTTAGAAATGTATGATTTTTTTAGTATTATTTTTTTTCCGATGTGGAAAATGTAATCATATGAATAGACTGACAGTATCACATAGTTTTTAAAGTACCTCAAAATGGATTTGGCTTCATTAAATTTATACAAATCCCTACTTGTTTGCTTGAAAGATTTTAAATAATATCCAGAATTTTAAGAACTTTCGGTTTGGCTTCTCAAATTTTCTGTTCATAAAATGCATCATGAAGTTGTGAATTTTAGTTTCCTTGAGGATTACGGATAATATCTTCTAATCAATATTCTCTAATCTGCTTTAGATGGTTGTTTGCCCCTTTGATCTGACTTTGCGAAACCTGCGCAAACACGTACTAATACTGACACAATGTAAGTACCTTCTTCAATGAGTGCTTATCTCAACTTCCTTATCCCTCCTCATTCCTCATCCTTCGAACCCTTAAGTATATATATATATATATATATATATATATATCCATCTTCTGTGGTACTTCTTACATAGTTTCACACACATACAAGTTTACAACTATATGTACGAAATACCAAACTAACGAAAAGCTCGATCGATGCCACCGAGGTGGTGATTTAGAAATTTCTCAGGAAACTGTCACAAGGTAACTTATGAGTAACGAGATAACAGATATTTCATCCCTCTTTACAGTTTCCCTACACTTAGCATACACGTTATCCTATTTACTACGTAGTTACAATATAAGATTATACCAAATTTTCTTTAAATTAAGCCCATCTGCGAGCGTCACATATTACGTGACACTCAGGAATTTTTATACTAAATTTACTAAATTTTTATTAACATTCAAGAAAGATATTTGAAAATTACACATAGTTTCCTGGAATTCCTAAATGGTAACAGAAATATAAGTTAGCATGTCCGAAAGAAGTGCGCTGTTAGCAACTGCGCACTCCTCGCTTCTCCAAGACGTTCGAAGCGGGCAAAGCATGGTGGTTGTGGTCATGGACTGCAATGCACTGCAAAATGTGTTGAATTATAGCGATGCAGTAAACCTATTTTTTTCGGTATTGAATGATCTCAAGTGTGGAAAGGATTCGAAAGCACGAGAAGCAGAAACTGAAAAAAGTATTGAAATCACGAGTCAAGGCAACGATCTAGAATCTCGGTTGATGAGCTAATTATTTTTGCAAAATAAAATAGTTACAAGATACTACGATCCTCTGCCTCGTAAATAAACCTCTAAACGGATACAACATGATTTTAAGTGACCAGCAGCAGCTGCGTAAATTAATAATTAATCCAGGTTTCAATTAAATGGTGAGTGCGCTGTTTAGGCCAAATGACGCCCTCTTGGCTTGATAGGTTGTATCTGTAATTTTGATTCGTTCCTTAGGGCATTAATTTTAATATAAATTTGCAGTACATATTTGTCTTAACAATATAAATTATAGTAAGACTATATGTGAGCGACGTTTACATGTAAATGATTTTATATATATAATATACTCAATGAATCAAATGTGTTTATACAAACTTCACTCATATTTTCCTACTATTTATATTGTTAAAACATAATAAAGACTACTCATTTTATATTAAAATTGACGAACCGAAAAAATTCTTCAATCCCTTAAAATGCTTAGTTACGGTAACTGAAAAGTGATCAAATGTAACAGAATTTTCTGAAACATGTGACTAAATCTTTATGCAGTTACCGTTAATGTTCATGTTTCTGTTCAGGAAAAATTAAAAACGGTGAGAAGGAAATGGAGACACGGAAATTGAGTATTATTATTATTGTCCAGTTAGGCTGGTCCATTTAAGTCCCTTAGCACTGCGGTCAAAAATCTATTTTACTTATTTGAAAGTACATTTAAAATAAAAACGTAAACCTAAATAAGTCAAATTGTGCAACAAAATTGCACAAGAATGCTCAAAAAGAAGTATGTTCTTTAAAAAACCGCTTATAAAAAAACAAACATTCAAGACAGTCAATTTGCGTAACATAATTGCACAAGAAGAGTTAAAATAAGAGACATATATGTTTTCAAATAATATTGTAAAACGACTCATTAGAGACAGATATATGACAATTGAAAAAAGCAAGAGAAAGAAGAAAGAGATAATCAAACGGCCTCGCTCTCATTTCTTCATTATTTATCCGTCTTATTAATCAGGATCCAACATGTTCCAGGGAAATTTTAATAGGAAACTAATAAGAAATATTTGTATGTTATGCTACTATTAATTAAAAAGTAGAATTGACTTTGAAGTTAATTATTAACCAGTTAACTGGTAGGCTCAAAATCAACGTTATGTGCCAAAACTGGTAGAAGCAAATAATTCCGTATTCATCATGAAAGTTCATTTCCTAAGGGTTTTTTAGGTCGCTGATGACGAATCCAGGGTCGGAATGGAGAAATTCAAAATGGCCGATCCAATATGGCGAATCCAATATAGCGGACTAAAATGTAACAAACACGTGACTTGAATGAAAGGCTGTACGAAAGAGTTTTTTTTAAGTCGCTGATAACTATTCTACTATATTATCAGCTATTTTTAATTTTTTAATTTTGACTCCGGATTCGTCATCAGGGACCCAAAAAACCACTTAGTACTGCCTTTTATTAAAATCACGTGACTTTCGCATTTAGTCCGCAATATTGGATCCGCCATTTTTAATTTATCAATTTTTACCCCGAATTCGTCATCAGCGACCAAAAAAACTACCCGTGTATAAATAACCCTATTTAGCTCCAATTAAAGTAGGGTTTAGACAAGGCCCTCGTCAGGTTTTCTATTTTGAATAAAAAAAATTTAATCAAGTGTGGCGATAATCAGGCAAACATATACGAGTATTCTGTCATCACTTATAAATATTTTCTCGCTGCTCTGGTTAAAAATTAATAAAATAATATTAAGATACAGATGGTATGTTAACTTTCCATTTAGTGGAATTGGAGGGATTTTCTTTCGAAAACCCTAAGTCGGGAAATCTCCTGGAATACTTGGCAACGCCGAATTCAGAAACATACCTAAATTTTATTATAGTACCTTGCGTGCGCAATGCGAATGTCATTTTGACTTAGAGCGTACTTTCGAGATTGTATAATCTAAACATTTATTAAATTAGTGAATATCTTCATTGCAACTATCACAAATATGCTGACGACTTTAAGCTTTACCTTTCCGGGCCTATTGCCACTCTTAAGAGTTTACATCAAAAGGTACAGGAGGATATTTATTTGGTGGTGCAGTGGGCTTTCAAAAACGGTCTCACTCTTAACCCTGCTAAAACTAAGGCTACAATCATAGGACCTTCTTCCTCTTCTTCACTTGCAACAATTGCAACCTTGCCTCCTCTCTTGATCTATGGGCATCTCATCCCCTTCAGAGTTCTCCAACAGATCAACAGGAATAAAGCATCACTTCCTACTCCAACGCGTATCCTCCTAATTAAAAACCTCATACTTCCTTTCTTTGACTACGGCTGTGTTGTATATGACAATATTACTGATGAACTAAATCCGAAGCTTGAACGTACGCTCAATGCTTGCATTCGGTTCATATATAATATCCCAAAACGTGAACATATTACCCAGTATAGAGAAAGAGCAGGATTTCTTAACGTTGCCAAAAGAAGACAATTTTTTATGGGTAACGTGCTTTATAGCCTATTCAGTAATAAAGCTCCGCATTATCCTATTAATATCTTAGATTTTATTGACAAAGATCAAACAACAACTCCGTGAAAGAACAGTACTAAAAATTCAGCAACACCACATTTGTCAAATGCAAAGGTCTTTTGTTATTCGTGGTGCTGGCCTTCGGAACAAACTACCTATAAGCATTTGAAATGCACCTTCACAATTTCACTTTAGAAAACTCCTTTTTGGTTACTTATTTAACACTTCAAATCCTACCCTTGGAATTACACATTCGTAACACTTAAATCCTTGAGTTTAAAACATATATAAGCATGCACATGAATGTATTTACTCTTAAGCATGTATATTTGCGTACGTACACTCACAGAATTATTGGTAACAGACCACATCTAATTATGTGTATCTTAGTTTATTTCTTTACTTCTGTTAAATACCTGTTTTTAATTTTTATCGTTATATTGATCACCGTCACTTTTTAATTGTCACATGTATCACCTGTTCCTTATATGGCTACATAGCCCAAGGAACTTTTCATGAATGAATACAAAAAAAATACAAATACGAATAGAGAGAGGAGAGTTAACACGGGACATTCAAGATGGGAGGAGGAGTGACAGCAAGTTAGAAGGGTATGGAGAATGCGTGACGAGGGGTGGGAGTGGCAGGAAGTAGAAAGGGAAATGAGTAAGGAGCAGGAATAGAAGAGGTGGGAAAAGATTATGGAGTCGAAATACAATAAATAGTATAGATTCTTCAAGATGGAAGGGGTCCCAGAATATATAGGGAAATTGAAAAAGGAGTGCAGGTGGTCCACGATGTTACGTTTCAGAATGGGAGAAGGCATGAATGCGTTGGCGAGATGTACTGGGGGAGAGGAGTGGGGAAAGAGCGTGGTAGGTAAAGTTAGGTGGATATTTAGCATTTTTGGACAAGGGGAAAAGTGGGTAAAGAGCTTAGAAGAGAAAAGGAAAGAGCGAATGCATGGGGTGGAGAAAACCAAAATTGATACAAGAGAAATATGTATAAGGAAAATCAGTGTTGTGTGACTTGGAAAAGCTTGAAGAGTAAGGGTAAGAGGAAATGGAAGCCCTGGAAGGTGTCGCGCACTTGTAAGCTAACAGTTAATAGCAAGTAAGTTAATATTTAAGAATTTGTAAGTAATAAGAAGGCGGCGCGATTATAGATTCGGTTAAGCATAAGGCATAGTGATTAAGTGAAATTTTAAAAGAGGTAAAGGGAACGGAGCCCTCGAACCCGTAAAAGAGGGAGTAATAAAATACGATACAATAAAAGTTTCAGAAAAAATAAAAATCATTAAAATCACTACGTAGAATTTTTGAAAGAATTTCAAAAATAATAAAAAATTTGATAACATTCCAAAAAATTAAAAACAAAATGTAGATTTATGAACATTTTGAAATGAAATTTTCAAGGTGTTTTAAGGATTTTGAGAGGTTTAAAGATAAAACAAAAATTTTCCTAAGATTCCTCGAAAAATTTGAAATGATTTTTTACTTTAAAAAAATATTATTTTAAAAGAATATGAAAAAGAAATTTGAACACAATTTTTGATGTATATATAACAATTAAACAAATAATAATTTGTAAGAATCTAAAATTAAAATAATTTTACTACTAATTTAAAGAATGTTCATTCAAAAAAATTTTCAATTTTTCGGTTTTTAATGTTTCTGACTTGAAATTGCTTATAATGATATAATTTTGAAAAACCATGAATTCATTGATTCATTCTTTATTTTAAAGAATTGAATATAATGTGGATTTTTTTTTTCATCTTTGAAATGTACAATTTATAAAAGTATAACAATTATTCATTCATTGAACTTTTAAATTAAAAAAAATTAAGCTTTCATTTCAAAAGATAAAAATTTTATTTTAATTATCTTTATTCATTTGGATGAATATTCATAGCTGAGGATTTGTATATTTAATTCATTCATAATTTTGACAAAAATTATATTTAATTTACGTAGGACTAAAAGTGTACTCATGAAGTCAAACACCCAAATTGGAGAATGTAAGATTCTGTAGTTTTTTGTAATACCTTGTAGATTCTTACAACAAGGTAAAAAGATGTTAATAAAATTTATACAAAATTTTGAATTGTAGAAACTTGCACTTCGTCGCCAGAAAAAATAATTTCTTTTATACAAAAAAAAATGCCGGAAAAATTAGCTATTTGTATTTAACTGTATCTTCTTGTTAAGTTTTGCACGTTTTTTTACAAAAAGTACGTGTCTTAACAAAAATTACAGTTGTAGAAATGTTGTACCCTATTCTAAAATTTAACTGACCTCTCTCTATTTAATATTTTCTGCAGGCATACTTGTGCAACTTTACTACCCTTACCACTCTTAACTTTATCTTAGAAATTCTACACCCTTTCCCTCTGCCTTATCACCAATTTCTCTCTCCCTTTTTCTTCTTTCAACATATAACCTGGGCAGTTCCAACTCACTCCCATAACTCATCTCAGAAATCTCACTTGCATGTTTTCTACCTTTTTGTACTCCTTCCACCTCCAAATCTCCTCTCCATAACACATCACTGACCATACCAGTGAATCAAACAGCCATACTCTGATCTTTCAGTCCTCTTTGAATCTTCTTGTTCCATTCGGCCACACCTGACCCTTCACCTTACTTGCACATTCCATCCTTTTTTCACCTGGAGATCATTTTCACCTCCTGCTTCGAGCCAGCATCCTAAATATCAAAATTTCTCTACCATTTCCCCCATTTCCCAATTCATCTTCCATCCATACTTTACTTTATTCCTTCTATTCCTGAAAAATACAATCTCTGACTTCGTCACAATAATTGTCAGGTCTTTCTTTCTCACATACTCTTCGAATCCTTTCATTAACAAGTTCTGTCCACTTTCATTCTCTACCAGAAGCACCACATCGTCCGCGTATGCTAACGAGTATATTCTCTTATTTCCTAGAACAGTACCCCCTTCGCCTTTCTTTTCCATTTTCTCTCCTAGGTCTGCTAACAATATACTAAATAACAACGGGCTTAGCGGGCACCCTTCCCTGATACCCTCCCTGTCCAGACCTCCTCCCCTTTCTGTTCTCACATCCTCACCCTTGTCCTCGTATCCGTAAAAACCTCTTTCATCCTCTCAATGAGATCTTCGTCCACCTTCATTTCTTTCATGACCTTCCACAACATTTTCACATTCACCGAGTCGAAAGCTGCCTTAAAATCTACGAAGAGTGCGATCAGTTTTTCTTTTTTCGGTCCCAGGTTCCTGTTGATTAGATAATTCAGAACAAAAATCTTATTCACTGTCCCCACCCCCTTCCTGAATTCTGTTTGATTTTGTAGAATACTTCCATTCTCTTCTACTTGTTTTTCTAATCTCTTCCCAAGCACCCACGCGTATATTTTATACGTTACTAGCATGAAAGTGATTCCTCTATAATCTTTCACGTTTCTACCCCCTCCTTTCTTTGATGAACGAACTACCAAACCTGTTCTCCACTCCTTCGGACATCCTTCCCCTCTCCATACTCTATTCCATACTTCTCAAATCTCTTCTCTTACCCTTCTTCGGCCAAATTTCAACGCTTCATTCTCCATCTCATCCTCTCCTGCCGCCTTGTTTCTTTTTCAATTCTTAATTGCTTGATTCACCTCCTCTCTGTTCACCTCATCCCCACCTTCCATGCCGCCTCTTTGATCTTTCTAGCTTCCCCCCTCACCTAGCCATCCACCCCTCCTAGCGATTTCTTGAAATATACCGTCCATTCATCCATACTTATCTCTTCCTTGATTCCTCTCCATACACTCCTTTCTCTGTTGATAACCTCTCATTATCCTTCTTCATTTATTGCTTTCCCTACCTCCTCCATGTACCTAGATTTCTCCTCCTGTCGTTTTACATCCAGTAATTTCGCGTTTTCTCTTTTTCTTTTATTATACCGCTTTCTGTCTATCTCTCCTCTTCTCCATTTCTTTAACGATAACTTCTTCCGTTCTTTACTCTCTGCAGATTCCACATCTTACCATCCTCTCTTCCCCTTCTTTGTTCCTCAGTTGGCCTAATTTCTTCCACGTCCTTCTCTACCCTTGACCTTATCTTACACAACATCTAATCCACGCATCCCCCATCTTCAATCACTTCATTCTCTTCTTCTATTCTTTCTGTATATTCTCTTAGCTTATCCACTCACCATTTGCCCATCTTTGCTTTCTTCCCTGTCGCCCTTCCTTCTTTCTTCCCTCTCTTCTCCAAATCCCGCATTTCTACGTTGCATTGACCGGGAAGTGTTCTGACCCTATTTCGTTCCATACTTCCATTCTTTCCAACAGCCTCCTTATCGTTTCCTCAGCCAGAATGTAGTCTTTTACTGTTTCTCCTTTTTCTTTAAACGTTATTCTCTTTCAGCATCCCCTTCCGAGTTCCCATTACAAATGAACCATCCTATTTTTCTCAGAATTTCCAACAGAGTCCTACCTTCCTAGTCCACATGTTCGTGTTTGGATTTTCTCCTGAAAGTCTCACTCTCTTCATCCCATATTTTCCCTGTCTGTTCCCCCGTCCAAGCATTCAGATCACCTCCTCTCAATATCAATCCGTCATAACTTTTCGCCACCCATTTCCTAATCATACTCCAGCCTTCTTCTTCTCCCCTTCTCCTGTAGATGCAAACTATCCTCACCTTTCTCCTTCCTATCTTCACAATTCTCGTCATTGCTCCATTCGTTTCCTCAAATCCCATTTCTATTCTCTTTTCCCCTGCCAATTCATTCCTCAATCCTGACGCCATACCCCCTTTCTTTCTTCCCTTTACCTTCTCTTTCGTTGCCTCTTGCATCTTCCACATATATCCCTTGGGTAACTTCCTTTTCAGTCTCCTCCAATCCTTCTCATCTACCCAGGTTTCACTCAACATCACTACATCCCATTTCTTCACCTCTTCCCAGAATCCTTCATCTTTTTTCATTAGCCTGATACGTTCCAAAACGCTATTTCCACTTCTTTCTTCCTTTCTCCCTTCTTTCGTCTTCACGTCCCCTCCCTACTTTTGTGGAAACCCCGTCTCTCTGCCTTCTCTTCCTTCTTTCATTCACCCTCTACTGCTTACATTACCTTCTCCCTTCGATCCCTTGAATCCCTAGTCTCCGCTTCTTCCCTAGTCACCATGGACCCTCCCTACACACTTAACTCAAATTTTCTTTCTCATCATCCCATATCCACACATTCTCATTTATCCACATCCTGTCTTCCACTATCCATACGATGTTTCCTTTCACTCTTTCACTCCATGCTCTCTGTTTCATCATCGACTTTCTCCTTCTTTCCTTCCACGTCATATCCTCCTCTATATTTCTACTTCGTTTCATCTTCTCTTCTACTGTCATTTTCCGCTTCAATTCTCTCAATATTGATTTAATTCTCACATTTTCTAGTTTAACGTTCTCATTCACTTCTTTCATTCTCTCTCCTTCTTTTACTCCTCCAAACCCTTTCTTTATATCCTCAGACTTTCATTCTAGCTTTCTCACTCTTTTTTCGACTTATCCATATCAGATTTTCTCTCTTTCTCACTCATCCGATGCCTTTTCTCAATATTCTTCAACTGCTTCCAAACCCTATCTTTTTCTTGTCACCACACCACATCCCGTTCTTTCGACTTCTCTGTAACTTTCCTCATTTCATCCTAAACCTCATGCCCTCGCTTTTGCATGCCATTTAGACTTCGGTTCGTTTCCTCTCTAAACCCTTTAATGAGATTTTCCAGGCTCTCTAGATCGACTTTCCCTTTTTCCTTATTTCTCTCCGGTGGAGACTCAGCACCGGTGCTGTTATCTACAGAGAGTTCAGAGATAGTGAGACAGAGTAGTGTACTGCTCGCTGATTGGATCCGCCATCTAAGTTCTCTTGTGGTTTCATTCATTTCAATAAATTAACTGTCCACCGGGTGTATGGGCTAAGAGCTTGTAGTTTTGTTTATTTACTTCAATAAATTTATAGTTGTATTAATTTCATTTCACAGGATCTGCGTTTGTGTAATTTTAACAATCGCGTTGACCACGGCGAAGCAGAACTTGAAACGACGGCATCCGGCTAGGTTATCACACTGTCTCTGGACCCTCTGTACTGTTGTGTAGGTCTTTTTTTTATATTAGTAATTATAATTACCTAATTACTCTGTGGCCGACTCCACTTTCGAGTGGCCGTGGCAATTGAAACAACTCAGTTACAAAAACGAGTAACTTTATTTAGAACAAGTACATTGCTCGTACTTCCGTACCTCCTTTCTCTCTCACTACCAACCGACTATCATGAGAGGAATCTCTCTCTACTCTTGGCTCGCTCCGCCGTTAACATTCTAACATCTAGAAGAAAACTCGTTAGTCTTTTCATTCGATATAAAAATCCGGTCAGAGTGCTAAGACCCTACATACCCCCCCCCCACCCACGAGTGAGAATCGCATTTGAAACAAAATACCAGTGATATGATTAATTAATAAGAACAAATTATTGATAAGAAAAAAACGCAAAACAATGTGCGAACTTAGTAAGTAGTTTCAACGTAAACTTTCTATAATAAAACATAACGGTTATAATATAAAAATCTTTTATCAAATACATATGAAGAATGCCTGGTTTATCCAGTCTTTATCTCCGGACTAAATGTTACCTTTTTTGGTTTTCTAGCATACGTCTTAAGACCAGGTCGTTGAACATGCGTAGAATCACAATCAGTTACATTCGCAGAATTGAGATTGACATTAGTGTCGTTAAGAATATTTCAGGTAAAAAATACGCAGGTTTGAGGTTTTCTACCGAAACGCTGCGCGGTGTTCCACCAACGTCGATTACAAAAATACGATCAGTAGTTCTTTCAATAATCTTGTAAGGACCCGTGTAAGGTCGTTCTAAAGGTTTTTTAGTAGCCCCAGTTAAAAAAAACACATGGGTGCAAGAATCGAAATCCTTGAAAAAATTCACGATTCTTATATTTGTGTGCCGTTGGCACAGGCTTAACTTCTCGCATATATATATAACATATATATATAACATATTGCGCATATATATATATAACAAAATTCCTGCAAAAACATGTTTGGTTCGGGCAAAACGTCCTCTCGTAAAAACAATTCACCTGGAACTCTGAGATTCGTACCGTAAAGAAATTCGGCTGGTGAAACACTAGTATCTAAACGAACATGAGTACACAACCCTAAGATCACTGTTGAAAGCACCCTGGTCCAGTTCTTGTCAGAGTGACATCTTATCGCTGTCTTGAGAGATCTGTGCCATCGTTCAATTAAGCCATTAGCTGCCGGATGGTAGGCGGTGGTACGGATTCGTTTACAGCACAACAATTCCAAAAGTGCAGTAAATAGAGGGGATTCAAATCGCGACCCCTGATCCGTTGATATTATTTTAGGACACTCAAAACAAGCAACCCAATTGTCATAAAAGGCCCTAGCTACAGTTTGAGCTGAGATGTCTTTTATTGGAATTGCTTCCGCCCATCGCGAAAAGCGGTCAAACATCGTAAGACAATATCTATAATCATCATAGATTGTCAAGGGTCCAATTATATCAATGTGAACGTGATCAAAGTGCCCATCAGGAGCAATTACCTCATTAGGAATACATTTAACGTGCCTGGAAATTTTTGACTGCTGACACTCAAGGCAATTTTTTCATAGTTTAGCGATATCACGGTTAATATTCGACCAGAAATAGCGTTGGTAAATTATCCGCTCAGTTATCTTAGCACTAGGATGTGATGGGTTGTGAAACCATTCAAAACCCCGTTAACAAAGAAAATAAGGAATAAAAGGTCTCAAGCCATCACGTGAAGATTCGCAATAAAGACTTACACGGTCAGAACCGAATACAAATCGCTTTAACCTAGAATTTAATTCAGAAGTGCTACGAAACACTTTAAGATCCTTGTCAGTCTCCTGTTGCTCAGCAAGTTCAACTAGACTTAATTCAGTCTGCAACCGAATCTCATGTATGCGTGAAAGTGAATCAGCTACGATATTCTCAGTGCCTGATAGATGTTGAATACAAGTTGTATACTGACTGATAAAAGAAAGTTGTCGCGTTTACCGTGGAGGGGTTTTCTCAGACTTTTGCACAAAGGCGTAGATTAGGGGCTTGTGATCTTTCAATAATTTAACTTTCCTGCCTCACAGAAAGTACTCAAAATACTTGATTGCTTCGAATGCTGCAGTAAGCTCACCGTCATACGCACTGTACTTTTTTTGTGCTGACGTGAACTTCTGAGAATAGAATGCGAGAGGTGACCATTAACCTTTCGTAAATTGCTCTAAAACGGCGCCTATAGTAAAATCTGAAGCGTCCGTTACCACTCTGATTTTATCGTCAGAGGAAGGATGAGCTAGAAGAACTGCGCTAGAAAGATCAGTTTTGATTTTCTCAAACGCTTGCTCGGCCTCTTTGGTCCAAATGATTTCTCACTTATCATACTTTTTTTGAATCGTGCAGATGAACATGAAGCGATACCTGAATTTGTGCAGTGTGGGGAAGGCTGCAACGATAAAAAATGTATCATCCTCAAGAACCTAGGTAAATCAACTACCGTTTTAGGTTTTGGGAAATCGACAATGGCCTTTACTTTCTCAGGTGTTGGTTGAAACCCGTCACCTGAAATAAGTTGGTCGAGAAAGGTCAGTTCCGAGACGCCCAATCTACACTTCGTAGGATTTATTCGCAAGCCGGCCTTTTCAAGTCTCTCTAAGACTACGCGCAAATAAGTCTCATGATCCTCCGGCGATGAGGAAGCGATGAGGATATCGTCTATGTAGACAAAAAAATAATCAAGATCTGACAAAAAACTATCTACATAGCGTTGAAAAGTTTGGGCTGCATTTCGCAGACCAAACGTCATGCGCGTATATTCAAACAGGCCAAACGGCGTTATCATCGCAGTGTTAGAAGTGTTTTCGGGAGCCAGTGGAATTTGCTGAAAAGTCTTTTCAAATCAATCGAAGAAAAAATGATTTTTCCGTGCAAATTAGCCGAGAAATCGTTCAAGTGTGGAACTGGGTACCCATCTGGAGTAGGTATAGCATTAAGGCGACGATGTTCACCGCAGAATATCCAATCTTCTTCCTTCCTGTTAGCTAGATGTATGGCCTTTGCCCATGAACTATCGGAAGGTCTGCACACCCCAAGCTCACAAAGCTTTTTAAATTCTGCCTTAGCAGCTTTTAGCTTGTCCAGAGCAAGACGACGAGGACGTTTTGCAACAGGTGGTCCAGAAGTAACGATATGATGGAAAACTTTACTGGAATCTAAAGGAACATACTGTGTAAGTCCGGGTAATTTCTTATATTCAGACAGAATCTGCGAAAATCTTGAATTCAACTGGAAAGTACAGATTGAAGGTTGATCAGACAGAATAATTTCTCCACAAGAACTAAGATTAGTAAGCGGGTCTATTATTCTTTTCCCGTGAATGTCTACAATAAAACGATAATGGTCAAGCAAATAAGCCCCTATTATCGGATATGGAACTGCTGCTATACAAAAATTCGAAACAACTGGAATGCGAATTCCTAGATCAAGGGAAACAATAGCTCCTTCATAAGTATCAATACCAGAATTACTGGCTGTAAAAAGTTTAAAACTTGTTGAACGCTTCTCTGAAACCAATTCTTGCACCAATTTGCAACCAATGCGCTTTATCGCCAAACTTCTCATGCAACCAGCACATATCCGATTTAGTCTTTGACTTATTCTGATTATTTTTATTTACTCTAGAATCAGAACGTAAACATGATCGCGTTTTACCCGAACTCAAAAGCTTTATTTGTGAAGGCAAACGATCAATTTTTGTTTCTAATTTTTCAAGAGCAGATTTATGTTGACTGGAATAACTACCGATGATGTTGGTGCAAACCGCTGCGACGTATGAGTTATTTGGATTCGAAACTTCAACAATCTTATCAGCTAATTCTACAAGTTCTTGCAAATCATCAATTTTAGTAGAGGTTAAAATCGCACACGACTGGGCAGTTGTTCTAACAATATTGATCTTATTACATTTTCAACACAAGTCCCATCATTTCAATTGCGCAAACGACATAGAATTAATGATGGTTCTCCATCATTTAAAAACTCTCCCTTCAATAACTGTCGCAATCTACTTTCGTAAGATGACGAATACCTCGAAATTACGCGTTCTTTAACCTTTTCATAATAATCTTGGGGTTAAGGCGTAGCAGTAATTAAATCCTTAACACATGAAGTTATTTCAAAACCTAAAGCAGGAATAATATAATCTACCTTGGTAGAATCAGCAGTAACCTTAGAATTACGGAAAGTAGACTCGACATGAGTAAACCATAGTGCAGGATCCTGACAAAAAAAATCTGGGATCTTAGAAGCTCTAAACGTGTCTATCCAAGCATTCGGGCATTGGTCATTTTGCAAACCGACAATTTTAGCTTTAAGCTCCTCTATTTGTACTAATGCTCGGCCCAACATCGCGTTATCACCGTCGTTGGTCGCCATAATGGGAATTTAGGTTAACTTATGAAGCATGCAAATTGATACCAATCTCGCAAAAATTATATTATCGTATGATTCGCAAAATTTTTGAATTGATTGTCTGAAGTTCAATCCAGGTTTGAACTTTAGTTTGCAGGTTAATATCCAAAGCCTGCAGCAACATGTGTCCAAATTTCCGGCGTTCCTCCAAAAAACAATAGGATCTCCAAATCCGGTAATATTTTATTAACCCTTGCTCGAAATCATAATCGACACAGCTTGGAATCGAGTTAGATGACCATTATTTAAATTTTTCATAACAGTTTTGAATTAGGAGTCAGTGCAAATCCAGAGAAGAACATTTTACAACTTTTCACACCACGTGCCATCGACCGATATCACGTCGGGGTCACCAATGTAAGTTTTTCTTGCATTAGTCATTATAATTACTTAATTACTTCGTGGCCTACTCCACTTGTAAGTGGCCGTGGCAATTAAAACAACTTAGTTACAAAAACGAATAAATTTATTTATAATAAGTACATTGCTCGTACTTTTGTACCTCCTTTCTCCCTCGATACCAGCTCGCTCCTCCATCAACATTCTAATATCTAGAAGGAAACTAGTTAGTCTTTCCGTTCGATATCGAAATTCGGTCAGAGTGCAAAGACCCTAAAGTTGTCTACCCGCTGCTGCCCTCTACCGGACTCCACTGGGCTTCTCATTACATACATGCTGGCCAACCTTACCGATATGCTGTCTTAAATTGAATTCCCTCACTTCCCTCACTTCCCTCTCTCTTTTCCCGTCCTCGGCAACTAATCTCCAAATTAGCACTTTTAACTTTCCCCCTAACCCTTTCAACCTTACAAATCAGCCCTCCCCCTCACACTGCCACACAAACCCTTCACTACACTCACCTCCCTTACCACCTTTCACCTCAATCACACCTCCACGCCCGTCGCCAAAAAAGATAGCACAGAACAAAAACGCGTACTTTACTATTCGGTAACGGAAAAAGAAGCCCTGAATCTGTTATTAAATTCTGGAAATTGAAAACAAAAATCACTTAAAATACCCCAAATTATATTTTAACAATTTTGGATAACTTTTAAAATCTTTTTCAATATTCCGTTGAAAATAATTTTTCAAAATAAAAAGTCATTCAAATTTTTCCCATGAATCTCAAGATAAATTCAAAATTTTATTTTAAAATATTAAAAACTCTATATTTTGCTTTTATAATTTCTTTAAATCTTTTCAAGTTTCACATTATGTATGAATCTTTTCAGAACTTCTAAACATCTCTTAAACTTACTCGAACTCTTCGTAAATGAATAATGGCTCAGCTGATATTCATACAAAAAAATTCAACCATTTCACTTGCAAATAAAAAATTCTTCAGAAGAACAATTAAGATTTTAACGCTTAATGCTTAAATTTATTAGCTTTCTGAAATTTAATTTATAATTGGTCATTTTATATAAACATTCAAACATGGCTAAATATTAAAAAATGGTTCTTTTTCGCAAGAAAATCAGAAGAGTGTGGGCGATGCTTGGGGCTGAAGGGCAGTCCTCTACTCGTTGACGGCTACCTGAACCTCTTCCCCCTCTACTGAACTTGTCGGCGAAGAATTCCCCTCTGCGCTGCTGACTGGAAGCGAGGTCGGTCTCCGATGCAATGCTTCTTCTTACTGTGCATGTGCCGTTGAGCGTACGCTTATTTAAAGTGAATAAAATAGTTTTTTTTTCCTTGTGACGTTAAATTGCAATTGGATGATAGAATTATCAATAGTGTAACATTCCCCAAGTACAAAAATACACACAAAAATGTCAAAATGTGTTTGTATTACAATTTTAATCAACAATTAAAGTATATATATGATTAAAAACTAAAGGTTAACAACCACCGCAGGGTCCCACTGGGAGCAACTGTCATCTAAAAAATGACATCGGCTCCCCTCTCGACAGCCTGCTACACCTTTTTTCGAGCCACGTTGTTCGTACATCTCACGCCATACAGGCTCAATTCGCCGAAGAATCCTGTTGTTTAGGACAGCTGTAAAGATCTTATATAGTGTGTTCAAACAAGTTATTGGCCTGTAATTCACTGGGTTGGACAAGTCGCCTCTTTTCGGTAGGAGTATAGTGCATCCTAACACCAGCCACTGCCTAATGGGCGTCTCCGACTTTAAATATGAGGTGAATATGCGGGCCAAATGTTGGTGTGTGGAAATAAACTTCTTCCACCAGAAGTTCTTGATACAATATGGTCCAGCACCGGAGAAGTTCTTTGGGTCTCTGAGTGCTTTTTTCACCTCTACAGCAGTGGTTGATGGGCATTCCTCCTCATATTTTATGAGGTTGTCGCAAAATTCCTTGAAGTAGATGATATTATATGATGATATATATATATAATTACCTACCTCTAGTTTCTTGACATTTTCTCTTACCTCATCGTCCACTACCACATAGTCAACTACCGTTCCCCTTTTTTCTCCTGAACGTATATATTCCTCTTCCTCACCCCCTCCATATTTCCGTTCAGGATAAATCATCCCATCAACTTTAGGCTCTATAGCCATTCCTTTTCCTCCCCATTCAGTATCTTATCTTTGGATTTTCTTTCTCGCTCTCCACCCTATTCCCTTCCTTCTCTATCTCCTATTCTCGCATTGAAATCTTCCATAATAAGCCTGATGTCTTGTTTTTTTCTTCTATCTGTTCTCACATCTCCTCTGATTTCTCCTGTATATCACCGTTCACATAAACCCCCACTATCTTCCGCCTGTCTTATCCCGTATTTATCTCTTCCACTATTAATCCTTCTTTTTGTCCTTCCATCTCTTTTTCATCCTTCTCTATCATACATTCGTTTCTTACTCCCATCACCATTTCTCCCATTGCTCTGCCTTTTTTATTCTTCCTCTTTTAATTGTCAACCTGCCATTTGTAACCTCTCGAATATCTTCCCATCCCTTATCATCTAGCCACGTCTCCATCATTACTACTACATCAAATTGTGTCAAATTTCTCATAATCTCCCTATCCTTTCTTTTCAAGCTTGCTATATTCCAATATCATATCCCAACGTACGACCTGTATCAGTATTCTTCCATACTTCACATGTGTTCTTCTTCCCTTTTTCCTTTCCTCTTCCAATATTTTCCTTAACTTATACTGCATATTCCTTTCTACCATGTGAAAACATCCTCTATTCTCTCTGAGCTTCCATATACCACCCTCTTCTTTGTCATCACTTCCCTCTTATGTATGTTCCCATTACTTCAATTGCACCAGTGCCATTCTCTTCCCTCTTCGCTGTTCCCTTCCTACACTTCGCACTTCCTCTATCTCTACCTTAGCATCAATCCTGTTTAGTACTTGTTCCACTCCTTCCTTCACCACCTTCCCCTCTAATCTTAGACCCTTTATAACTATGTATCTTTTCCTTTCTTCTCTCTCTTTCTTTTCAATTCCTCGGTCTATTTTTCTTAACATTTCCTTCTGCTTATTCACACTCTCCCCTATTCCAAGCTCCCGGTCCGTGCTTTATATTTTTTTTATCATACCTTCCAACTCCTCTACCTTTTTATTCGTCTCTTCCTGCTTCGCTGGTATTTGTTCCAACGTCTGCATCCTTTCCTCTAGCTTTTCCTTGACTTCTTCCCATTTCCTTATTTCTTTTCTAAGTTTAGCCATTTCCCGTCTAATTTCTTTCTTTATTTGCTCTCCCCTTTTTCCCTGCATTCATACATATATCCCCATTCCTTCTATCATCATTTCGCGCGTTTGTTTCAATCCTTCCTCTTCCATCGAATCTTTAGTCTCAGCTCTGCTTCCTTCTGTCCCCTTATTGTTCTCATCCGTCTCTATAAAACTATGTTTTTCCGGCGGCGATCTGAACATTTTTGGATTTTGCAAGCTTGACCCTATATCTTCCTTGCTTTCACTGCTTCTCCTCTCCCCTCTCATCCTTTTAAAGAATGCCTCAATCTTTCCTTCTCTGCTGTTTTCCTATACTGTTCCCTTGCCTTCCTTTCTTTGTTCTCCCCTTTCGGTTTACTAAAAATGTCCTGTTCTTAATCCCTTTTTTCCTAGTTGGTACTCGCTCCGCTAGGCATGAAGCCAATTCAAACGATCCCGCCTTCTACCGTTTTCTGTCTCTACCTATCGTTGCGTCACCTGCCTTGTCATTCTCGCTCCCTACCCCGCCCTATTACGACCAACCCGGTCCTCCCACAATGTCACAAACCTCTAACCAACCGAACCTCAACTTCCACAGAAATCTGGCTTAATCCCTACAAATATCATCACTTCCTTGTCAACCTCTCAATCTCTTACAAACAAACCCTTCTACACACTTCCACAATCCACTCACCTCAAATTTCACCACAAATATCAGAAAAATTCAGCATTAAAGAATGAAAATCCAATCGGTTGGCCACATTTTTAATATATGCGTGTAATTCCTATGGGCATTCTACGATTCATTAATGTGCGCTTGAATGGGTTGAAATTCAATATGAAATGGAGGTCTTTAAAGATCACACCCATGCACCCAATGGTAAAAATACGATTCACACATAGAAACTTTAAATGAGCGTGAATCTGCCAAGTGTAGGTTACCTCAGGTTATGTTAAACTGAGTGGAATATTTCGGCACGACTACCTTAAGCTGCTTCACACGCTAAAAATATTTGTATTTTTATTTGCTGAAAACTACCACTATCCCAATTTGCAATGGTGCAGTTTGAAACCCTTCTAATTAAAAATTGTATCTGTATTTGCAAGTGTGGCATTTTAAGTCCATGTGCCCGGTCTAAATACCAACATTATCGGCGTTTTTTTTTTAAATAACCTCATGTCTACACGAAATGAGATATCGAGTCGAACTTTGGTGGAATTAAATAGAAGGTACTATAGACGGTTTACCTGGTTTGCTAAATTATTATCGATTATTTATTATCAGCGAGTTCACAGCGGCATCTTTTCATCACTTGTACACTTTTCCTTCACCGAGACCACGTTTATTATTCTAAGCAAAAATTTATTTTTTATTCGAATTGCAGCGATACTGTTGCATTCACCAATCATTTAGACTGGTCAATAAACAAACAAAAGAAAGAAAATCACAAATTGCATTTTTTATTCAATTATAAAATTCACGCCAAGACATGTGCGGCTTTTATCGACAGTGCATTTTCGTAGTACGATCCAGTATGCTCGAAATTTCAGCGCCATCAGCTGTCAGTCCGCTTCCCTCACACTTCATGTCGTTGCTACACAACGTTGTAAGTAAAAAGATTTAAAAAAATAGAAACTAGGGGATAGGAAAAGATATAACTATCCTATTTCTCTCAATGGATTACTTTCCATCCCTAAAGCGCTATCTTTTGTTATCCCCAATCTCAATAATTTTCTATCTTTTTCTCTATCCTTCGTAACCAAGGACCCTTATCTTTTTCTTTACTTCATTCTGTCTCTTTATTTGGTTAGTTAGTTTGTAATTTGGGTGGGTGGTCCCGTGAGGTGCCCCTGGCGCTCAAGCTATGAAGCCTATTGTGCCACACCCGTGTTCATCATCAAGGCAGTACTCGGAATCTGGCCATCTTCGCCGAGTGTTTTTGGATCTCAGTGGATTTCTGTTCTGAAAATAAACCTCTCAGGTGCCGGGCGTACCTATCGCATAGTAAATGACTTCCGTCTTTGTTATTTAGGCAAAGTGATCCTCACCCACTCTCCCATTCGGCAGCCTTCATAGCAGGCCGCCGAATGACAATACGCCAGACTAGGGTGGATGGAGCGATCCCTCTGAGGTCATCAATTAGATGCACAGATTCGAATCACTCTCCTGGTGTGTTCTGTAAATATATGTGTGTGTGTTTTCAGTACTCGGAGACGTCCAGCGAACATAGAACTTGAGCCCCCGTAGGAGCCTCAAGCGCAAGAAGATCGCTGACTCATTTTTGTGTCTTTTCAAAATCGGCTTCGACCCCCAAGGCTAGTCATCTCGACATGGAGCCTCACCTTGGTACGACACCAAACTTTTCTGAGGGGACCTACTGTTTAAGGTGGGTTCCGAACCACCGAAGCCCCGGTAAAAGTACATAGAAAAAATTTCATTGCAACCGACTCAGGGATCGTACCCCAGATCTATCTGCCGCGATTGAGCAATCTTATTATTTTCTATCCCTCAAAATAGTGAAATCCATCGAAAAGTTAGGGAATGTAATACAAAAATTAATTTGACTTTTACCACGTACTGGAAAGAGAATATGACGTAAATTTAGATTGAAAAAGAGAGAAAAGAAGGTAGATGTTGATAGATTTAGTATAGGATGAAATAGAGAAGAGGAGATTGAAAAGGATAGACGGGAATTTAGGTTAACAGAGAAGGGAAAAGATTGACGTGAATAGATACATGATAGGATGAGATAGCAAAATGGGACGGAAAAGGATAGACGTAAGTTTACACTGAAAAATAAATAGAAAACTGTCGACGTTGATAGATGTAGGATATGATGAGATAAAGAAGAGGAGACTAAATAAGATAGAGGGGAATTTCGATGGGCAGAGAGATAGAAAAATTTTGACGAAAATAGTTAAAGAATAGGATGAGATAGAGAAGAGGGATTAAAAATGATAGCGGGAAATTTAGATTGAAAGAGAGATAGTAGAAGATTCACGCTGATTAACGTAGCTTACGATGAGATAGAGAAGAGATCAAAGAAGATAGACAGGAATTTAGATTGACGGACCGATAGAAAAATATTGACGTGGATAGATGAAGAACAGGATAAGATAGAAAAGAGGAGATTGAAAAAGATTGAAGTGAATTTAGATTGACAGAGAGATAGAAAAATATTGACGTGGATAGATAAATCATAGGATTAGATAGAGAAGAGGAGATTGAAAAAGATAGATGGAAGATTGACATAGAGATAGAAAAATATTGACGTGAACAGATGAGGGATAAGATAAGATGGAAAATAGGGAATTGAAAAGGATAGACGGAAATTTAAATTTACGTTTATAATCATAGGATAGGATGAGATAAAGAAGAGGAGAATGAAAAAGATAGGTGGGAATTTAGATTGACAGTAGCTAGTAAAATATTTACTCGAATAGACAAAGCATAGGATGAGATAGAGAAGAGGAGTTTGGAAAAGATGAACGGAAATTTATATTGACAAAGAGATATTTAAAAATTAACGTTGATAAACGTAGAGTATGATGAGATAGAGAAGAATAAATAAAATAAGAGAAGGAAATTTAGATTAACAGAGAGATAGAAAATTATTGACCTGGATAGATAAAGATAGGATGAGATAGATAAGAGGTGATTGAGAAAGATAGACGGAAATTTAGATTTACGTTGGTAAACGTAGGATAAGATGGGATAAAGAAGAGAAGATTGAAAAAGATAGACGGAAATTTAGATTTAAGTTGATAAACGTAGGATAGAATGAGATGAAGATGAGATTGAAAAAGATAGATGGAAATTTAGATTGACAGATAGATAGCAAAAATTGACGTGGACAGACAAAAGATAGGATGAGGTAGAGCAAAGGGGATTGAACGGGTAGGCGTGAATTTAGATTTAAAAATAGATAGAAAAATATTGACGTGGATAGATAAAAGATAGGATGAGATAGAAAAGAGGGCATTGAATAAGATAAACGTTAATTCAGA
The DNA here is from genome assembly GCA_011634705.1 of Andricus grossulariae. Taxonomy (NCBI): domain Eukaryota; kingdom Metazoa; phylum Arthropoda; class Insecta; order Hymenoptera; family Cynipidae; genus Andricus; species Andricus grossulariae. Next base: position 248,390,398 of record JAABKJ010007545.1, on the reverse strand, counting down.
TTCAGAAAGAGATAGAAAAATATTGACGTAGATAGATGAAGGATAAGATGAGATAGAGAAGAGAGTATTGAAAAAGATTAATGTAAATTTAGATTGACAGAGAGATAGTAAAAGTTTGACGTTAATAAACGTAGGACAGGATGAGATAAAGAAGAGGGGATTGAAAAAGATAACGGAAATTTAGGTTGACAGAGATATAGTGAAAGTTTGACGTTTATAAACGTAGGATAGGATGAGATCGGGAAGAGGAGATTGAAAAAAAGGCGTGCATTTAGATTGAGAAAGGAATAGAAAAATTTTCACGTAGACAGCCAAAGGATAGGATGAGATGGAGAAGAAGGTATTGAAAAAGATAAACGTCAATTTAAATCGACAAAGAGATAGAAAAATATTGACGTTGATAGATAAAGGGTAGGATAAGATAGAAAAGGGCGGATTGAAAAAGATAAACGCAAATTTTGATTGACAAAGTGATAGAAAAATATTGAGGTGGGTAGATAAAGGATAGGATAAGATAGAAAAGAGAGGATTGAAAAAGATTAACGGAAATATAGATTGACAGAGAGATAGTAAAAGCTTGACGTTGATAAACGTAGAATAGGATGAGATCGAGTAGAGGGGTTTGAAAAAGATAGATGTAAATTTAGACTGATAAAGAGACAGAGTAGGTTACATTTTCTCTATCTTTTTCTATCATGAAGATTCAAAATTATTCAAAAACATAGGATCTCTATCATCTTACTTCCAGCAGGGCACTATTTCACTCTCACTTTTTAGCACTTAACGTACTTTTTTCGACAAACAAGAGACTTAACCCTCGCCCCCTCCCGCTACCGCGAAACCCCATTCAGGGTTCTAGAAAATTTTCAAAGTGCATTTTTGAAACGTCAAAATTGAATTATCGTAGGTTGCTGGTAAGTTTAGAGTTCTTCGCAGATTTCGCTATTTTTGTGCACCATGCTCTAAGAGCTTTGAAAAAATTATTTTTTCTTATTCATTTCAGAAACTTTTGGAGTGGCCTACGTATGTCATGGTTAAAAATATGATGCAGGCACTTCTACAAACTTTGATATTTGAAAGTCCACGAAAAAAGGGACCTAATGCTAAAAAAGTAGATTTTCAGTTATTTGCACCAATCTACAGCTTTTTATTTGCTCTTTGATGATCATGAATATTATTTTTATATCTGAGTAATACCAATTGTTATTCAAATTCAAAGTGAGAGCCTCTGATGGAGTTCCTATGTTGGACCGCCTGTTGAATCGCTCCTCCTGTAAAATGAAGTTGCCGCGCATTAGGTCCCTTTTTTCGCGGGCGGTCACATATATGTTTATATTCGCGACACGCATCCACATTTTAAGAACTTTAATAAATAATTATTTGAATTTTAAAAACTTCGATCTTTTATGGACATGTCACCATGTGGCAGGCTAGCAGGCTGGTAGGAAATTCTTGTCATGGCGTCAGTCGACATGCGTCGCCTGTGGTGCGCAGCAGTCAGGCGGCAATTCAAAATACGAGTATAGTTTGATTTTCAAATACTTGATCTCTCAGAGATAAGAGAATCTCACATCTTTTACTGGATCTATTATTTTTTCGCAAAAAAAATCTTAAGTGTAAAATTTTGAAAATCATATATTTATTTAAGGATTTCAAATTATTTTATTAAATTTTAATATTGAGAAACATCACAATGTTAATTTTCAGAAACCTTTTAATTTATTGAAAGATACAGTAGAATACAAAAAATAATTTTTATTAAATTCTCAGGTCTTGTTAGAACATGAGAAATTTTGCAAAAAAAAGGGAACATTAATTACTTAATAGATTAATAGATTTTCCTAATAGGGCTCCCATCAGTTTTTTCTAGGTTATAAATTCTGGTAGGAGCCCTATCAGAACCCATCTTCAAATAGGGAAAGATGGTGAAATTTCTGCCCGGGCCTATACGAGTCTAGAGTTTTCTGACTCCCTGTGAGAACCCTTGCCCTATATTTTAGAATTACGTGGCAAACTTTGATTCCACATACTATGTCGATTGCACTAATAACTTTTTACTTGGTGGAATTTTTTGTCATCGTTAATGTTTTTGGTGAGTTGAATATGTATATGGGTGAATATAAAAAAATCAACTATATCCTGTTCCGAAAAAACTACTGGTCGTCATTCACCTAAAAAAATGGTTGAGTATAGGATCTGACACTACGCGACTCATTCTATAATACTTTGTGCAGTAATTATTTATACTTTATCTGATAAGAGAGAAAAATCATTTAAATATGTCAAATTGTCACCTGGTCCCATGTCCCTAACTACATTCCCCCAAAGTAGAACGCATTTATTTCTTTACTTATTGCAAATTTAACATTTCATTAATGTGTGTATACTTTTATGATAAAATCAAATTATAGAAAATGAGGTTTATACTAAGTTTATTACTTATAAATTTAGTATACAAATTAGTTTTTAAATGTCCCCGCTACTGCCTGCCACCACGTCACACGACAGTTTTTAAAGATTTTTTAAATACGAGAGTTGGATTTCACACTTTAAATTTATTTACGAACGAATATACTAAATACAACTTCTCCCAACAAAAATTTAATATGTAAAATATTCGCTATCAAGAAAGTAAAGAAGGAAACTGCAAAGTTTATGAGACTGGTAATGTTGCCAGTGTCACGCAGTCACACACATTTTCTCAGCGAAGAAAACCTTTCACTAGGTTAACTCATGAACAAAATATTGTTTATCATATGCCCTTTCTATCTTCAAAATGTTGTATTGATAAATAGTAGTTAAGTAATATTAACTTACGTAATTAAATATTTTTCATTTACTATTTTGTCTCCGGGTCATGCAATTATTTTAATGGATGTGAGTGAAATTAGTCGCAAAAAGTGTTTTCATTATAATATTTCGATACTTTTTTAATTTAACTACCCGAGTCAAAATTTAGACCCTACTTTAAACCTGCAGCTCCTTATTAGAAACTACTTTGACGCTATTTAAACCTATAGCCCCTACGTTAAAATTTCAACTCCTAGAGAATGAAGCCAGTGTTTCCGTTTGTACTAAAATCGGCGCCACTAATTTTGCAGCAGCCCTGCTAGGTTCTTGACATGTGCTCCGTTTCGTCGTGCTCTGTACTTGCTATAATTTGTTTACCAGGCAATATTGTACTTTATGTTGTATCACAGTGATTGCATTTGTGTTCGGAGTGCAATGTATATGTTCAACTTGGTAATTTTTAAGCTCTTTGGTGCTTAGAAGACTGTTTTTCAGTTTTGGAGGTCGACAGTTCTCGTGCAGTTAATACTTATAACTATGGATGCTTGTCCCGATTGCAATAAGTCAATATCCAGAGGATCTCAGCCCTGCTTAAAATGTCAGATTAAAACCATTTAGAAACCAGATAGGGAAATTAAATATAGTCAAAGACTGAAGTTAGTTTCTAACTTGTCTCTAACCGGTTCCTGAAAGGCACTTGACACTGGTGTGTGTTCTAACCGGTCCTAACCGGGTTCTATCCGGCGATCGAAAAGAGAAATTAAATATTGCCAAAGACCAAAGTTAGCTCCTAACTGGGCTGTAACCGGTTCCTAAAATGCGCGTAATATTGATGTGTGTTATAACCGGTCCTAACCGGGTTTATCCCGGAATTCGTGAACAGAAATTAAATATTGTCAAACACTGAAGTTATTCTATAACTGGTCTCTAACCGGTTTCTAGAAGGCACTTGATACTGGTGTGTGTTCTCACCGGTTCTAACCGGGTTCTATCCGGCTATCGAAAAGAGAAATTAAATATTGTCAAAGACCAAAGTTAGCTTCTAACTGGTCTTTAACAGGTTCCTAGAAGGCACTTGAGACAGGTGTGTGTTCTAACCGTCCCAACCGGGTCCTACCCAGAATTTGGGGAAAAAAATTAAATATTATCAGACTGAAGTTAGTTTCTAACTGGTCTCTAACCAGTTGCTAAATGGAACTTGACACTGGTGTGTACATTAGGTGGTCCTAACTGGCTATCGGCAATCGGAAACACAGGTTGAATATTGGCAATTTTAATTCTTTTTGTGTCCAAACCAGGTACAGTTTATTATTGGATTTCAATGAAATATACAACAATTAGCGTTGCGATAAGATAATTCGAGTTTTGGACACAAATCGGTCGAATGTCAAGTTTTCAAAATCGACCTAACCTGACATCGACTTTTTCGATTCGATGCAAACCAGCGCATGTCCCAATAACAATTTTTTTTTATTTAATCCAAGATGTGTTCAAATAACTGGATTCAATCCGGCAATCGGAAACAAAGTTTAAATATTGGCAATTTCAATTCTTTTTGTGTCCGAACCAGGTACAGTTTATTAATGGATTTCAATGAAATATACAACAATTAGCGTTGTTGTAAGATAATACGAGTTTTGAACTTAAATCGGTCGAAGGTGAAGTTTTCAAAACCGCCCTAACTTGACATCGACTTTTTCGATTCGATAAAAACGAGCGCGTGTTCAAATAAAAAATTTTTTGTGTTTAATCCAAGCTAAGATAGAGTTTATCAATTCAATTTGATTCTATCCGAAACATTTGATTTCTAACAGTCTCTGTCCGGTTCTCAACTGGTCTCGATTTCCATATCTGGAATGTAACTGGATGCTAGCCGGTCTTTACATGGGAAATAGTAACCGATGCTGGAGCAGATATTTTCTTGTTCTCCATAGCTACCTTTTTGCAGGGAAGTACAATACGTATTTCTCAACTGCGACCGAGATGAGAAATGAAGAAAGAAACTGCAGTTGAGAAATATGTATAGTACTCCCCTGCAAAAAGCTAGCTATGAAGAACAAGAAAATATCTGCTGCAGCCTCGGTGGCGTAATTGATTAACGCTCCACTCATGAATAGTGGCATTCCAGGTTCAAATCCATTTTCTTGAAAATTAAAATTTTGACTTAATTTTTCGTTCAAGTACGAGCGAATATCGTTTCTTGACTAATCCCGTTGTATCTTTTTGTTTCAGATGACCCAGCCCTGAGTTACGAGCGCACCGTAAAACACTTTTTTTTTGGACCTCTGGCAGATTAACTATAACCTGCTTGTTGATCGATATTTTTATCTTAAAAAATTACTGTAACTTCTTGTGATGTGTATTATTCGGACTGTTGAACATTTGTCAATAAGTAATAAAACCTGTTTTCAAAAAACAATTCTTTAAAAATCGCTTTTTTTTGGTCTTGCGACTGACCCTAACCCCTTAACCGGTCCTAACCGGCTTTTATCGGGCAATACAAAAGAAATGCAATATTGTTAGAGATCAGTGAAGGCCGGTTAAGAAACGGGGATCAATATTATGAGGATCCAGTTACAAGCCGGTTAGGTGACTGTTACAACCCGGGGACGAAATTCGGATAGGTGCTGGTTAAGAACCGGTTAGGAATCGGGTATAACTATTGCAGGATACTGATTAGAAACCGATTAGGTGCCTGTTACAGCTTGGAGACAAAATCCAGATGGAGACCGGTTAGGGCCGGTTACGAACCAAATAGGAATATTATGAGGACCAGTTATGAACCGATTAGGTGACGGTTTCAACCCGTGGACAAAATCCGGTCAGAGACGGGTTAGGACGGGTTTAAAACCGGGTAGCATATTATAACGACCCAGTTACAAACCAATTAGGTGACAGTTACAATCCGGGGATGAAATGAGGATAGTAGCCGTTTAAGAACCGGTTAGGTATCAAGTACATATATTACAGGATGCCGAATAGAAACCGGTTGGGTGATTTTTACAACCGGGGACAAAAACCGGTTCAAGACCGGTTAGGGCCCGTTAAAATCCGGGGACCAACATTTTGAGGACCCAGTTACAAGCCGGTTAAGTGACGGTTGCAACCCGGGGACGAAATTCGGTCACGGGCCGGTCAAGAACAGTTAGGAATCGGGTACAAATATTGCAGGATGCTGGTGAGAAACTGGTAAGGTGACGGCCACAACCCGGAGACAACATTCAGATAGAGACTGTTCAGGGCCGGTTAAGAACCGAATAGGAATATTATGAGGATCAGTTATAAACTGATGAGGTGACGGTTAAAACCCGGGGATGAAATTAGGATAGGGGCCGTCTAAGAACCGGTTAGGAATCGGGTACAAATATTCCAGTATGTCGGATTGATACAGGTTAGGTACCGCTTACAACGCGGGGACATAATCCGGTTAGAGGCCGGTTATGGCCAGCTAGAACCCACTTCTAACTGGGTTCTAACTGGGTTCTATTCGACATTTTAAGCAGGGGTGGTGCTGTTTCCTGCATTGAGTGTAGTGTATTTAGCCATTTAGCTGGCCTCAATGTTGGATTGGTGAAAAAATCATTTAATGAGCTAAAAACGGAATTAATAGATTTTGTTTGCGTGAACTGCGAATCACCGAATACTAGCAACACCTCTTTCAGGTTTGAATCAAAGCTCTTTGCTACGTGGAGATATCGAACCCGTCACTAAGGTTCAGGGGGCTAACTCTGTACCTACTACAGTTTATGCCGTCCCTGTTACTGCTGCGGCCCTGCTGCCTAATTACTTCGAGGCTATTCACAGTGCGGTGTAACAAGCTAAAAGTAAGCAGCCGTGCGGGCGCAGATACAGACCAGAAAACTTTCTAATAGACCAAGAGCCCATGACATAAATGGTGTAATCATCGGAAAAAGAAAAATTTTTCACCTGACAGGTTCGACTTACTCTGGAGAACGTAAAAATGGGTGCTGGCCAGGTGTGAGTGGAAGAGGTAAGCGGTAGTGACCTGGCAAAGGTGCCAATTTTTACGGTTCATTACCGTGACTCGAAAAAGGTTGAAAATTTGTATACATATAGAAGATGACGTATAAATAGCACCTGCAAATTGACATGCAGGTAAAATTTCTTAAAATTGATTTAACAGGAAAAAGCTTCAAACAAAAGTTGGTCTACTTTGAAAAATGCATATTTTCTTTCTCAGATCATTTTTTGATAAAATTGATACATTTAGAGAAAACATCCATTAAAGAAATGCCAGAACAATCAAAAGCTGTTTTTCTGTATAGCAATTCATTTTTTTGAAAATTGTTAAGAAAGAAAAATTACTCTTCAGCAGGTGTACTCCAACATTACTGAGGAATATTTAATTCAAATATTTATATTCACCAAGTTATTCTCATTTTTCATTATTTTTTCCATTTTTCCGTTTACCTGTTCTATCTTTAGCAATTTAAAAGAAGGGGGTTCTCAAAATTAGTATGGAAATAGACGCTTTCTCACTATGCAAGATAACTTATCAAAGTATTGCATTGATGTAGCCATACCAGACATAACAGCAACAACAATAGCTCATGCCCTAGCAAAGAATTAATTTTTCAATATGTCACACAAAAAGCCAACCTAAGTGATCAAGAAAGCGCTTTTGTAGGAAATCTCCTAAATAAAATATCCAAAATATTTAGAATTAACTAAACAACTACTTCAGAATATCGACCTCAAGCAAACGGGTCGTTAGAAAGAAGTCATGAAGTATTAATCGACTATATTAGGTCATACGCAGATTATTACGATCATTGGGGTAGGCTATTATCCTTCGCCATGTTCTCCTATAACACTTCAATTCACGAAGCAACCAAATTCACACCTTTTCAATTAGTATTCAGAAATATAGCGCGCACCCCTAGCACTCAGAGAAAAAGTTGTCTTGAAACAAAAGCATCGTCCTCTTATCTGTTTTGCTTTGCGCGATGTGAATATATTTTCTACACAAACAGAATTATTTGGCTTCAAGATTGGGTGAAGTCAGTCACATAAGAAAAATTTTTACTGCAAAAGCACGGAGTAATAATAAGGAGACGGATCATGCTGTACAAAGCTCCTCGAGTTTTGACTGCGGTAACTGCACCTTTATTGCTCAGTCTAGACGCTTCTAGTCAGCATATTATGGCTATTCGGACATGCGTTTTTGTGATCTGCTATCTCCTCTCCTTCCGTGAGAATTATGCGAGTGACCGCCGTGCTTAATGACAAATGAAAACTGAGGTTACTTTCCCGTAAATATTTTTATTATTTGACTGAAAACTTTTAAAATTAGAAGTTCATTTATTTTAGTTTTAAGTCGTTATGATTTAATAATTGTTTAGTTGTTATTCAGACACTTAAATTTGTTTGAAATGTTTCGATATATTCTCTGAAAATTTAAAAAAAATTGAAAACCATTGTGAATTCTCCTTGTAATCTCAAATAAAAATGTTTATTATCATTTTTGCCATTTTTTCTACTTGACTATTCAATTTTCTGACTAACACTTAACTTTGCAAAGACTTTTGCCATAAGTTTCAAAACATTGATATAACCTCAATTGCTTTCCTTGTTTCCATCACAGAGTTGTTGTCATGCACTGTCGCTGACTCGCACACTTCTTGCGGGAGAAAAGGACATAGAACATCACAGTGCGCATGTTCGAATCGCCATAGTGTGCTCATTGGATACGTCTGAGCTTGGCAATGAAGGTATAGTTACCGAAGTCAGAAGGGATGTACTGAGATCGGCCTCGTTATTATTCATCCGTATGCAATAGGATTTCTGTTTAGACGAATTAAAATCCTCCTAACCTCAAATTTGAGAGGAAATTCCATTAACATCAAGAAACGTCCTTCTGTCACAAGGGGACATTTCTCTGAGTAAGTTAATGCCCTGCCTATGAAAAGTTAGAAACTTACGCGTCTTATTTAAAATATTCAATACTCAGACTGTCCGAAATTAAAAACATATCAGTCGAAAACTAAATTAATGCTAAATACAGGTCTAAACAAATCTATGACAGAAAAATAAATCCTTTCGATGGAAAAGCAGGAGATAACTTATATGTGGAAAGGAAAACCAAGACCAACAAATTAGACAGTAGAAATCACGGCCTCATACAATTGTAGGAATACTAAACGAAAACACTGTGATTCTAGAAACAGACAATGGAAAGCGTTTTCAAAAACACATAGACGAACTCAAGGTTGCCCATGAGTATCCTTAAGGAAGGAACAAAATAATAACCCAGACTTTCCTTTACAGGATGGCAGAATCAATACCGCTGACTTCATCAGCCAAGGACCAAGTTTATCCATTGTTGAGTAATTTAAAAGTTGTAATAGAGGGCCTTAAATTCCCAAAAGGACCCTTGAAAGAGTTGTCGGATGAATATAATTTTTTCAAACCTGCTTTCAGTGTAGTGAAGACAACAGGCCCACCTCATGAAAGAAGATTCTTTGTCAAATGTTTGTCAGAAGATGTAAAACATGGAAATTTGTTTATTCAAACAAGTGATGGAGAAACAAAAATTAAAAAGGCGGAACATGTTGTCGCAAGAAACATTTTAACAGAGATTGAGAAGGTTTTTTTCTTTAGCGAAGAGAAAACTCAATCCCAGGAAAATGAAGTAGAATTTTTACTGTGCCCAGAGGAAGATTCCATTTTAAGAATCAAACTATAAAAATGTTATAACGTTATAACGGAAAATGAAAACGATGAAAGAAAGCATCAAGCAACACACTAATTATATATGTTATCCTCTCTGTAGACTCGAATATCTCTATTATTTATTTTGGAAAGAACTCAAATCGCGCACAACTCGAACAAAACAAAATATCTCAAATAATTAGTGCCCTAATAATAAGTGTAGAATTTAGTTCTGAATAAATTTGTGGCTCATTTCACTGAGTCATCAGTGATATTTATGGCACTTTTAGTCAGTTTTCACTAACTTCAATTCGATTTATACTCAATTAAAGAAAATGATTGAAGTTTATATCAATTAGTAATAACAATCATCAAGCAATTAATTAGACTTATTAATAACAATTTTGATATCTAAAACTCAAATCAATTGTAGAGACAAGCTCACTAGGCATTTTAATAAAGCTTTCTTTTGTAACTTATGTTAAATCATGTTTCACCTTCTAATACTCTCTACATTTCACTAAATGAGCTCTGATTTATTCAAAACGTGTCAACTATTTTTTTAATACTTAGATTTGATTTGACTCTTCCCTGCTTTTCTGGCTCCGAGATGGATTCGAGCAGATTTTAGGGCAATTTGGCTAAGGTTTCAAATCTAACCCGAAAATTTTCTTTTTAATTTATTAAAAATTATATGAAATTTTTGTTATTTGTGGTAACCCAGTAGGGCGCAAAGTTAAGTGTCGTCTTTATGACATCTTCACGACGACTTTGCGACATCATATGCGTTGCCGTTAAGATTTCTTTACGATATCATAAAGACGTCGACAAATTTTGTGCCCACTCTGTAAGTTGCCATGATTAACTAAATTGACATAATTTTGCCAAATACAAAAATTCAGAATATGGAAATATACTCAAGAAATAATTCCCTTCATAAAAAACAAAATGTTTATAACCGAGCTTGAAAACTTTCGCAAGTGACAGTTAACAAAAGTAGAGTATTCCCGAAATTTCAAGTGTTCTTAGCATCAAATTTTCGAAATTTTAAATTCTCGAAATTTGAAGTTACCAAACAATTAAACAAAAAATGAATATTCGATATTTTCATGTTCGAATATACTGTAATAAACATATATTATAAATTATGTCAGAATTATATTGATATATATTTTTTGGGGAAATTTGACCTTTCTATAGTTTGTTTTGTATTTGTTCTCTGAAATTGTTTATAAAAATAACGAATACTGTACTCTAATGCGTTGATTTCACTCTAAACATCACTGTTAACTTATTTTCGGATGTCAGTGAAAAATCACTTTTTTGTATGTGAAGATTATAATTATAAGCTTCTGTTTATAAAAATATTTTTACCAATTATATGAACAAATTTTTTAATAATTTGGTCGGTTATTTATCACAATTCAGTTAATTCCAATGAGAACTGAAAAAAAATTGTTCTACGGAAAAATGGTAGATTGAGAACGAACATTGTCACTAAATGCCTGACATCCAGCTTGAGAAACACTATTATTTCCAGGTGATTTCAGTGAAAACTCCGCTATTTTGTATTTATGCGTGAAGAAATATGTTTCTGATTATAAAAATATTAGTAGCGATCATATAAATGAGTTTTAGATTTATTCTGTTGTGTAATTATCCTAAATGCAGTAATTTGATTAAATTTTGAATAAAAAGTCTACAGACATACATATATACAGATATGTAGATTCCTTGGTGAACATTTTTTTTCTGACTCAAGGGGTCTCTAAACGCGGAAATTTATTAGGGAAAATTACACCAATATTCGTTGCAGATTCCATGATCTTCACCTTGAAACCTCTCGCGAACAGATTAGTCGTTTCTAACTTGAAATATGGTTCACAGAATGTAGCTACCATTTAATATCCAGTTTTAGAATGACTGTTTAATTATTTTCCTATGATTTTAGTAAAAAAAACGCCCTAACAGTTTCAAAATAATGGTTCTCTATAACTGAAGTCACGTGTTAGAAATAAAATGATTACTTTCTCATTCAGACAAACTTCTTAAAACTTTTATTGCATGAGAAAAAAATTAAAGATAACTAATTTTTTTATTCGCACATTATATAAAACAATTAGGAAATAAGAATATTTGAGAATAACGTGATTACAATATTAAAATGTAATTTGCAAATTTATGTTTGGCATAAATTTTATTTCACGAGCCTCATTCTGTGAATGCGATGTTTAGTAATATGAAAATTGTTAAATGTATAATATTAGTGACAAACATGATTGTTTTTGGACATTGTAGTTTTATATTTTCTGTAATACATAAAGTGAAAGTAGCATTAATTCCTCATTGAAACTGTGCAATGTAAGCATCATGGTTATTCAATTTTCAAGGTTCTCCGAAATTTGATGAGTCTATATTCAAAGAATAATGAAACACAAATTTTTTTGTTTTCCGCAAAAAAAAATTCTGCGGAAAAACGGCAGAATGTCTGAGATTTTCGTTTACAGAAATTGTACTGAAAAATTACAAAATTTGCATTATAATTTCTTTTATTCAGTTTTAAAATGACTATAAAGTTCTTCCCTGATCATTTCAGTGAAGAAGATTGAGCTACTTGTTTTTTTAAATGGTGATTCAAAATTATTAAAATTGTTATTTAATGCATTATGTGCAGTTTTGAAAACATTATTATCTCATTTTCAGATAATTTTAATGAAAAACAGCCTTCTTGTGTGTGGAAATTTTAAATATAAGTTTCTATTCACGAAAATGTTTATAATATTCGTATAAATAAACTTTTGATCAATTCTGTTGGTTAGTTAGCATAAATAATGTAATTCCAACGATTATTGAAGGAAAAATAATTTGCTTTTCACAAGGAAGCGGCAGATTGAGATATAGTAAAAACTTTTTATCGAATGCTACTAATTTTTATCATCAGAGTACATTTAAATATTCGGCCACGTGATAAAACTCTGCTAATTCTACACCCCAGCGGTTATTTTTGGGAAAATTTCCAAAATAATAAGGAAATTTTCCCGAGAATATTCCCTAAGCTCTGGAAAAATTAACGAAATCTATACTAAATAATAAATAATGAATAATGAATAGTGGATAGTAAATAGTAAACAGTAAACAGTGAATAGTAAATAGTAAATGGTAAATAGTAAATATTAAATAATACATAATACATAATCAATATTACATGATGAATGATAAATACGATACAGGTTACCATCAATCGATCATACAGAAGATTTTATCATTACCTTTATTTCAAATTTAATTTCAATAAAGTGATTTGAATTTCTTCTGTCACATTATCAGTCTATCTGACCGGGGATCAATTTTGTGTTTATCAATATTCTGAATTTATTTCTCAGTGCATCTGGAAAAATTTAATAAAATTAAGGGTGTGCAAAAAGCTCGAAACTTCGAGTCGAGTCGAGCCGACTTTTTTCGAGTCAAGTCGAGCTCGAGCATGCTCGAAATTCCAAATTCTCGGAATTTTCGAGCTACTCGAAAGTTTCGGGTTCTTGAAAGATTCGAGTTCTCAAAGACATTCGAGTTGTCAAAGACATTCGAGTACTCGAAAGTTTCGAGTTCTCGAAGACATTCAAGTACGCGAAAGTTTCGGATTCCCGAAGCTTTTGAAATTGACAAAAATTTCTTTAAACCCGGTACTAGAAGGTTTTTTGAATTGCTGAAAGTGATTTCAGAATCAAAAGTAAGAATTCCCGATTTTTCATCCAAAACGGCGACTAAATTTTTGAGAATTTCAATAAATTGATAGATGAAAAATTTAATCAACTGACGGACTTCCATGAGACTCAGTATACTAGAGTTTTTTTCGGGCTTCTGATCATAAATTCAGTCAAAATTTGGAAGAAATGTATTATATTCGGGGACGTCGTCAGTTTATTGGATTTTTACAGAATTTGGTCATCGTTTTGGATATAAAATCTTGAATTTTTATTACAAGATCGCTGTTAGAAATCGGAGAAAACTCGTAGTATCCGGTTTGAATAGATTGTTGCTAATTTCAAAAATTTTTAGTTGTCAAACTTATTCGAGTACTCAAAAAGTTTCGAGCTTTCTGAAAAGCTCGATCTTGACTCGAATCGACTCGAACCGGATCGAGCTCAGCTCGACTCGACTCGAAATTTAACAAGCTCGACTCGACTCGTTCGAACTTCGAGTTTCGAGTTTTTTTACACACCCCTAAATGAAATGATGTGCATTTACTAAAATTTATATTTATTTTTAGTATTGGTAGTGTTGCATTTTAAACTTATCTCAATGATATTTAGTTTCATCGAGAGATTCATTAAATTTGCGTTTACTTTTTCCTTTTCAGTAAATAGCAACCAATAGTATAAATTGATTTCAGTACTGATAGGACATTAGGAAAGGCCGTCGCCATTTTAAAACTAAACTTGAAGATCAAATAAACTAGAATTGAGTAAGAATAATTCTTATCAGTAAAATTCCCACATAAATTTAAATCATCGATTAAAAACAATAAGCGACGAATTGTGGATTCAACTCAAGAGAGAGATGATTGCATATTTCAACGATGCCTTGAATTTGAGTTTATGGATCTCTCTCATGAGATATATTTGAGATTATTGCACAAAATTTCAACTTCAACTTTGTGTTTTATTGCACAACGAGGTCCACATAATAAAATAAGGTACAAGGTCGTTGCGAGAAGTCACCGTTATAATTTGAATCAAATCTTAGAGACTGCATTCTTGATTCTCCTTCATAAATTTTTATTAAGAACCCCAAACTTAACTCGCACAACGAGATCCTCATAATTACATAAGGTGAAAGGTTGTTGATGAAAGCACAATTTATAGCTTATTTAAATTAACTCGCTCAAAAAAGTCCTTGTAATTAAATCAGTGCAAAGTCGTTACTAGAAAGCACGATTTTTTCTTTATTTAAATTAACTTGCACAATAAGGTCCTTATAATTAAATAATATGCGAAGACAATATAAGGAGGCACGTATTTCAACTTTATTTAATTCTACTCGCACGACGAGGTCCTTATGAATAAATAAGGTGCAAGGTCGTTACGAGGAGGCACATGTTTTATTTTTATTCAAGTTTAGGAGTTTTCCACAAACATTTAATTTTATGCTTAGCATGCACAACAAGGTCTCCATTTTCAAATAGACTGCTGAGTCGTTATAGCGATCACACACATTTATAAACTTTTTTATTTTAGAATTCCCCACAAACTCAATATGAACATACAAATTCGAAAACGAATAAGGATAATTTTTGAAAAACAAGAAGGAGAATCATAAGCGAGTAGGTTTCCTTCAGTAAAATTGGTGTCACGTCAATTGATGAATTTCATTGACGTTTTGCCTGAATCGAGCAGAGACCAAACACGTCTCCCCACTTTGAGCCTCCTGGAAGTAGTGAATGAGTCCCGCTCGATTAGTGAAGATATTACCTGGTGGTTACCTACATCGGATTCATGGTATCCGCACTTATTTCTGCGTTTGCGCACATAATCATCGATCGTATAATTTGTATCTGTTAAAGAAGGGTCGAAGGTTTCTTGAGGCGTAGAGCAGCAGCAAAGCTTTGATAATCTGACGGATACCTTAACACATGCATCTATTCTTCAATATCCTGGTTTTGAACCTTTCCTTCTAAAGAAGGATGCTTGTGATTATGCTATCGGTGCAGTATTGAGCCAGTTAATCATAGGAAACGACCTACGCGTTCCTTATGCGTCGCGATTGCTCAACAAGGCCAAACGAAACTATTCGACTACTGAAAGAAAATATCCGGCAGTTATAGATTTTGTCTGGAACTTTATACATTATTTCTATGACGAAAACTATGGAAATCGCAAATATACGAACGAATGCAACGTCATGGGAATTACGAGGATTATATTTCCCCGATTTCGGTCCGGAAACAACCCATCTCTGTCGAGAGTTTATGCAGAGAGGAACCGTGTTATGACTTTTTTCCGCTTCAAATGGTCGTTGACATTGATCCAGCTGAAATCGTCAGAGAAATTGATCCACCAACCTCACAGCGGCGGTCTTCAGATTCAGAAGAAAATACAGTGGTTGGAAACATGTCTTGACAATGAGAATGTCATTCTCTGATCATATGTGCCTCCTTTTGAATGCACTTTCTGCGGCGTAAAGTTTTTGTTGCGTGACAATCGTCTGTGTCTTGCGTCTCACAGCGTGGCAAGTCAAAGGACGCGATAAATCAAGAATCCGAACCCTTCCGCAATTTAAAATTTCCGAAAGAATATACTTCTGAAATAACACAATCACCGTAATTTTTGAAACCTGACTTTTCAAAATGCCGATATTTTTCTTTTCGGGAAAATTATGGCATCCTAGTTTATCATGGCAACTTACACAGTGATTTTGAAATAAGTTACTAAAGAAAGCTTTAGTACAATGCCTGGTGAGCTTCTCTCCAAAATTAATTTCAAGTTGAAATTTCCGAATTATCAATAATAAGTTTAAATAATTAATTAATGATTTTTATAATTAATCTGTCTGTGAAAAGTCACTAAAACTTTCAGTAATATCACTTATGACTGAGTGAAATGAGCCACAAATTTACTAGAAACTAAATTTCAAGCCTGATTCGAAGAAACATGTCAACTTATATCAGTTTCAAGCAGCAGGAAAAATCGAACCAAAATGAATCTTAATTCTTTTGGGAACAGGCTGCAATACATTTCTTAGAAAAAATTTGGTTTTGATTTAAAACTAAATATCTAATGATGATTTTTTATCATTTATAATGTTTTCTCTCCAATCTCAGTTAAAAATTGAAGTTTCCATCCAATCAATTAACAAAAATTAGCTCGATTTGTTTACTGAAATATTTTGTACACTTCTGAGCTATTGTTTGATAATAATATATTCGCCATTGTTTCGAAGGTTACAAAATGAAAGTATTTAAAATCAACGACCCTATAGACCTACATTATTTACAAGATTTCATTGTAATTGACAATTTTTTTAAGCTTCTTCATCACCGTATAGGATCGGATATTTAGTTTTTGACAATTCCAAAAGCGAATAAAAATCGGCGGCCCAAAAGAACCCATAACAAGAAATTGTGTTGAAATGTAACCATTTGTGTAATTTTTCATAACTTCTCATCGCTCTAGTCCACAGCGCGACGGTCCCGCTCAGATTTGTCACATCCCCACCACCGCGGCTAATATTGTAGCACAGAATCGTGAATTCTCACTTTTCCGCCGGAATATAAAGTCTCCGCGTCTCATCCCTACCATGTCACC
>JAABKJ010007545.1:248283198-248373535 GCA_011634705.1 Andricus grossulariae | reverse complement strand
ATTGTAGCACAGAATCGTGAATTCTCACTTTTCCGCCGGAATATAAAGTCTCCGCGTCTCATCCCTACCATGTCACCCAAATCTGTCGCATACCCACCATTTTATCACGAATTAATTAATGAACCTATATAACGAATAAATAATTACTTTCTTATTTGTTTGTGAGTGTTCCGAACATTCCGGTTTCAAAAACTGGTTTAGGAAGCAGAAAAAATTGAACTCAAATTAATCCTAATGCTTTTGGAAACGGGCTGCAATATATTTTATAGAAAAATTTGGGTTTGATATAAAGTAGACTGTCTAATGATAATTATTCAACATTTATATTGTTTTTTCCTCAATCTTGAGATTTGTAATTTGCATCTAATATATGAATAAACAATAGCGCATTTTGTACATTGAAATATTCTGTACAATTCTAAGGTATTGTTTACTAATATAGTGACCATTTTTTTTGAAAATTAAAAAAAAAAAGATTCAAATACAACGACCCTAGAAACGTATAATATTTACAAGAGTTCTTTGCAATCAAACATTTTTTTGAGTTTTGCATCACCGTGTAGGATCGGACATTTTGTTTTTGACAATTTCAAAAATGAATATGAAATCTGGGACTCAAACAAACCCATAAAAAAATTATGTTGAAATGGAACCATTTTTGGAGCTTTTTACAACTTCTTATGGCTCTAGTCCACAGCAAGACGACCCTGTTCAACTTCGTCGCATCCCCACCACCTCAAAGATTACCGTGCGACAGTAATTTTACGCCGGAAACCTATTTTCCGCTGGAAAGACTCTTACTGTGATACTGCGCGACAAAATTTGTCGAGGTGGTGGGGATGCGACAAAGTTGAGCATTGCCTTCGCGCTGTACACTGGAACGATGAAAAGTTGTCAAAAATTCTAAACATGATTCAGCTTTATTTGTTCAAATTTTGATCACTCTATAATGGAAAACAAACGCGATGAAAGAAACATCGAACAGCACATGAATTATAAATGTCATCCTCTCTGTAGAATCGAATAACTCTATTATTTCTTTTGTAAAGAACTCGAACCGCACACACCTCGAAAAAAATGAAATATCTCAATTAATTAGTTCACTAATAATTAGTGTAAAATTTAGATCAAAGTACATTTGTGGTTCATTTCACTGTCATCAATTATATTACTGGAGTTTTTAGTGACCTTTTACTTACTTCCATTGGATTTTCACTTAATTAAATGAAATAATTTAAATTAATACTTAATTTGTGGGAACCCAGTGGGCGCGAAATTTGGTGACGTCTTTAAGACATCGTCACGACATATTTCGACGATTTTGGATCACATCATTTTTCCGAAAGACAAAAATTCAGAATATGGAAATATACTTCCCTGAAAAAATACCAGTTTGAGCAGTATTGCTTCGCATTCAAGAGACGTTCTCTGGAAATCTGCTTTGCGACAACCTTGGACTGAAACGGGAACACAATACTTTTTAATGCGAGAGTTCGCATGTAACGTCTAAATATTGAATATGTCTGAAGGCGAAGTGAGAGATTTCGCGTTCAATGCTTGTTAATCTGAGAGTTCTGATGTCTTTTAATGCTATACAATACATGTGAATGCAAAACAGAATGTATTTCAATGCTAGGGAATGCGATTCAATGCAAAGCAGAAAATATGCCATTGCTAAGTATTGAATCGCATTCACGAGATGTTCTCTGAAAATCTGCTTTCCGACAACATCGCATTCAAAGTGCAATACTTTTGGATATGTTTCGAACTGACGTTTTTCGTAGGGTTAAGAAATAATACCCTCAATTAAAAGAAAGAAAAATGTTTATAACTGACCTTGAAAACTCTTTAGAGTGACATTTAACGAACATAAAGTATTTCCGAAATTTCAAACGTCCGAAGTCCCACTACAAGTGCATCCCGGCAATGTGAAAATTACAATTTAAAAAATATTCTCTGATATTGTTGTTGTATGTCAAACAAAAAAATTAAGAACACCGAGAATCCAAGCAATTTGCCTAAGTGATCTTCCACTCAAGTCTTCACACGAAGACTTGGGTGAAGGTCCTACGTTACGAATTGCCGATTTTCAGAATTCTAAGCCACGAGTTTGCTCACCCTGAATGGACATTGCTTGTAGTGTCGTCAGTGGTACCCAACAGGCGTGACGGGTCCCTGATTTTGGTATTTCAACTCGCTGCATTTAGAATTTACTTAGTGACAGCTGTAGTCGTTTTCTGTTGTTCTTCTGCCGGAGGTATATCCAGTAGGTTAGGTTTCCGTTTCTTAGCGAGAAAGTCACTATCCGCAAGGAATATCTAGTGAATGTGAGTGACAGGCGTCGAACCAGTGAGAAGCGAACGGAGCTGCACGCTTTCCACTTGCTCACTACCACCCGGTCGCCCTCAGGGCATCGTGCATTCAAACACAACACCTTTGATGACAGGGAGATCGAAACGTATGCGATCAATTCAGCGGCCCGAAGTCGCCGGTTGTTGCGGGCCAACGGGGTCATTCGTCCGCGTGGCGAAAGATATCCGCGAGGATTGGAGGGTCGGCGCTTGCGGGAGGAACGTTGATGAGCGCCGCCAAAGATCAAGCACGCTGGCCCTTGGCTAACCGCCGTGCCGCTATCGAACAGGCCAGACGAGCCGCCGAGGAAGAAGCAGCGCTAAATCAACGAGTCGCCGCCGTCGAGGAGAAAGCAGCGCGAATCCGACTGCCCGCTGCCGCTCAACGTGCTGCCGAAGAAGTAGCAGAAAGCGCCGCCGCCTGCGCCGCCCCTCAGGCTTACGTCGATGCGGCGAGGCTGACAAGGAACGGGAGACCCACGTCAGATTGGGGCAGCTACCTCGAATCAGCCAGTCGTGGTAGACTGTTTTGATTAGCCACCACGTATTCGGGCAGTATTAGTTCCACCATCATCCGCGTTACCATCACCGAGCTCCTTTATTAGATTCCGGGTCCCGGTTACTCCCAGATCGCCTTGCGCAGCGGAGGAAGCACGAGCCTCTTCACCGGCTCGACCCAAGCGGGTACACGCACCACCTGTTACCCCTATGGAACGAGGAAAAACCCCTACCCCTCTGGTGAAGGAGGAAATCCTCGCGGACATCCTCTTCTTGTCCGCCCATCCTAACCCGGGGCGACCTCTTACCAACCCCTCCTTTCTGGTCAGTGGAAATGACTTTTGAAGGGAGACATTAAACGGGTCTCCCCCCCCCCACCGCTTACTAGTCAACCAAATCGTCCCCCAGGATATCAGCAGGCTGGACGCTTGACTCGCTGCCCGGGTACACGAGGGTGCCGTTCGCCAACCCTAAAGGCACGCCCAAGCTCCTCTCGCTCTCTCTTGAGAGAACCCTGTCAGCGTGTGCGTACACACACACGGAACGCTCTGTGATACCCTCTTTCCGATTTTCAGGTTACACCGTTACAAAAATCAAACTTTAGTATTTTAAATTTTGTTTGTTTCCCAAATTCTGGGGATTTCTGAAATCGGCAAAAATAGATATCTTATTAATTTCTAAGAATCTTGCTAGAGGCTTCTGAGCGTACTTCAGAAAAAAATTATTCATGTGAAAGTTGTTTATTTAATAGTAGTTATTTAGTTTTAGTTTTTGCTTTCTCTTTAGGGAAAAGTTACAATTTTTATTTAATCCTAATGATCAAGGACTCATTTTATTCTTTGAAGGATTCTCTACAATTCTATTTGAGTGTGTTTTATTGAAAAAATTAATTTAGAAATTAAACAGTTATTATTGTTATAAACAATGACAGTTTATATTTTAGTGAATACCACACAAATAGAATGGTAGAGAATTCTTCAAAGAATAAAATGAGAACTTGATCATTAGGATTAAATGAAAATTGTAGCTTTTCCCTGAAGAGAAAGCTAAAATTAAAAATCTGAATGACTACTGTTAAATAAAAAATTTTAACCTGAATTATTATTTTCTGAAGTACGCTTGGAAGCCTCCGCCAAGATGTGCAGAAATTAATGATAGATCCTTAAAAATGCAATTGTTTGGTTAAAATATCAACTGTTACATGCTTTGTTAAGAATTCATCTTTTTTGGTTGAAAAGTCGATTATTTCACTTCAAGTTAAACTACTTTGTAAAACAATTAAATTTTTGTAGTAAGTATTCATAATTATAGTTGAAAATTCAAGTATTTGCTTTTAAATGAACCTTTATGTTAAAAATTCTACTGTTTTGTAGAAAATTCATATTTCTGGCTTGAAAATTAATCAATTTGGTATAAAATTAAACTATTTGGTTGAAAAATCATATTTTTGGGTTAAAAATTCATTTTTTTGTAGATAATTCGTCTTTTTGCTTTTACAATTAAATAATTTTGTTGAAAATTAATGTATTTTGTACAAAATTCGTCTTTTTTTGGTAGAACATAAATCTTCTTGGTCGAAAATTCATCTTTTTGGTTGAAAATTTAACAATTTGGTTGAAAATGTACTTTTTTTCATACATTTTTTTCTGTAAATTTAACTATTTCATGTTTGGTTAAAACTTTATCCTGTATATTTGATGAGTTTGAAATTCGTCTTTTTTGATAGAACATTAATCTTCTTGGTCGAAAATTCATCTTTTTGGCTTGAAAATTCAACAATTTTATAGAAAATTAAACTATTTGGTTGAAAAATCATATTATTGGGTTAAAAATTCAACTTTTTTGTAAATAAATTCCCCTTTTTGTCTTTACAATAAAATAATTTTGTTGAAAATTTATCTTTCTGGTTGAAAATTTAACAACTTTGTTGAAAATTCATTTTTTTCTTTTGTTAAAATTTTGTTTTTATCTGAAAATTTAACTATTCCATGTTTGATTAAAACTTTATCCTGTATATTTAATAAGTTGAAAATTCACCTTTTTTGATAGAACATTAATCTTCTTGGTCGAAAATTCATCTTTTTCATTGAAAATTTAACAATATTGTTGAAAATTCGTTCTTTGATCAAAGTTATTTTTTTCTATATGTGTTTTTATTATTTTGGTTGCAACTTTAGCCTTTATATTGTATAAGTTGAAACTTCAACTATTTGGTAGAAAATTTCTATATTTGGTTCAAAAGTCGTCTTTTAGGGTAGAAAATTATTCTTGTTTGTTGAAAATTTGGTAGAATATAAAATATGAAAAAAATTTTTTAAAAATATATAAAAAAATATAAAATTTGGTAGTCATTTTGTCAAATATATTCTACACTTGACAAATATTACTATTCGTACATTTAGGACATACATTTACGTTTAGAATATTTTCTCCAAAAACTCGTATGCATTCCCATGACGTCATGCTAAAATACTCCATTCAAATTTCAAACCAACGAGGGCTTCCCGCTCTTCGGGCCCCTTTTTAATTTGTCATCCACTGATGCACAGAGGGGCAAAAAAAGTACCAGTGGACAAATCAAATTTTAGCCTACACTATTCATCCGATTAAAATTTTTTTTTTTAATCAAAACTTTTTAAATTTTGAAAAGATTTGTGTGATCAGAGTATTTTTTAATTGTTTAAAAATTTGCTATTTAACAACAAATTTGAAAAAAATTGGAACTGTTCCCAAGTGCTATTTCTTTTAAGACATTCATATTGATCAAAGAAGATCTTAAAACAGTGTTATAACTATATGGAAATAATTTCCAGTTGGTTAGAATAATTTAAAAAAATTGTAATTGTGTTATAAACAAATTAATGAAGAAAAGTCATTTTTTGGGATTGGCAATGTTTAGCTTATTGAAATTAAATCTTTTCAAAATTTAAAAAGCTTTTATTAAAAAACAAACCCCATTTAAATTGGATGAATAGTGTAGGCTAAAAATTGATTTGTCCAAAGGTACTTTTTTTATCCCACCATTCATCAGTAGATAACCAATTAAAAAGAGGCCCGAAGAGTGGGAAGCCCTCGTTGGTTTGAAATTTGAATTGATTATTTTAGCATGACGTCATGGGAATACATACGAGTTTTTGGAGAAAATATTCTAAACGTAAAAGTAAGTCATAAATGTACGAATAGTAATGTTTGTGAAGTGTAGAATGTATTTTCTCAGTCATGTTACATTCTTTTGTCGATTGACGACCTTTCAGTTTCATTAAATAAAATATCCAAAATTTGAGGTTAGCGCAACAGATCGATTTCAGCAGAATCGGGTACTCTAACTTCGAATTTCGCATAGTTTGATTATATTTCGTGAAAATCCAAGATCTTCAACCGATAAAAGGATGAAACAGAATTGCAAAAATGCATTCTACACTTGAAAAATATTACTATTCAGACCTTCATAACTTACTTTAAGGTTTAGAATATTTTATCCAAAAAAGGCATATGCATTCCCTTGTCAAGATGTACCAAGTATGCTAACCTTCCTGATATTTCCACCTATCCTATTATGACCATGACGTCATGCTAAAATACTCCGCAATTTGAGCCCAGCATGGGGGATTTGAAATAAGTAAGACTTGAAATAGGCAAGAGAGTACTGTACTTATGAAATCTTTCTGAAATCTTTAAATCTGGTGTACACTTAAGATTAAAATGGTGCACCCCTCATAATAAGACATAGCATATCCTAAAACATCATCCCTCTCTTTTTAATGATACCTACATTATTTGAACGCTGCCCAAGATTTACTAACCTTATTTCAGGAGGATTTTTCGTAGTCTGTGGAACAGACTGTGTCGTCCTGAAGGTCGTGGTACTCTCAGAAGTAGTCGAAGGAGTAGCTCTAGGAGTTGTTATTCTCTTAGTAGGCCTCGTAGTGGACCTCATAGTCGTAGTGGACCTCATAGTCGTAGTGGACCTCATAGTCGTAGTAGGTACCATAGTCGTAGTAGGTACCATAGTCGTAGTAGGTACCATAGTCGTAGTAGGTACCATAGTCGTAGTGGGTCTCATAGTCGTAGTAGGTTTCATAGTCGTAGTGGCTCTCATAGTCGCAGTGGGCTTCCTAGTCGTAGTTGTTGCCTCAGTCGTAGTGATCGGAGTCGTATACCTAGGAATATACCTAGGAGTCGTCCTCCTCGTAGGAGGTCTCAAAGTCGTAGAATTTCCCTTAATCTTGTAACATCTAAAAGATCCCAGGGTGTTCCTACAAAAATATCCATCGACACAGTTGTGCATTCCAAGAGCACATTCATCATCATCCTCGCAAATCTCAGTCGCAGCATTCAGAGTGTATCCCGTTCCACAGGACAAAAATCTCACACAGGCGAAACTTCCTAGGGTGTTATCACATCTTTGAGTCGTGAGGCAATTATCAATATGAAGCTGGCACTCATTGATATCTACACAAGCTTGTGTGAAGTTGTCTCTACGAAATCCAGTTTTACATTCGCAGTCAAAACTTCCCATTTTGTTTACACAGTTTTCGTTACTGCTGCAAGCATCCTCGACTTCCTTGCATTCGTCGATGTCAACGCAACCCTGATTTCTCACGTATCTGAAAATTGAAGAAGAAAAGTTCTTGTTTATGTGGGAGGAATGAGTTCAGAGCAGTGCTACTCATTAGGCAAAGGGGGTCCCTCACGCAGCTGAGGGACCTCCAGGTTGCTGTCGCCGATCCTTGCCAGCGGACCTTTACTTAATTAGGATTAAAATACGAGAGATAACATTTTTTATTTTGCAATTAGTAATTTTAAAATATTGTTTTCGAAATCTGTGATTTTTGGCAATTCCAATGATATGTTACTTG
Organism: Andricus grossulariae; assembly: GCA_011634705.1. NCBI lineage: Eukaryota > Metazoa > Arthropoda > Insecta > Hymenoptera > Cynipidae > Andricus > Andricus grossulariae. Next base: position 248,365,827 of record JAABKJ010007545.1, on the reverse strand, counting down.
CATTAATAAGTTGAAAATTGAATAAGTGCACTGTTAGAAATTTCTGTCTTAATTTTATGAGACATGTTCGGAAGTTTTATGTTGTTATACTTTTTGTAAAATGATGATAAATATAGGAAAATTAGGATACAAGTAGAAAAAATATTTGGTGGGCTTAAGAAGGACCGATTATTTGAATCGCCCCTTTTCAGGGCCACCAAATATTTTAAGCGAAAGAACATTTTTTCGTTTGTTTCAAACATGCAGAAAAATACAAAATAGTCGGTCCTTCTTAAGGCCACCAAATATTTTAAACAAAGGCAAAAGTGTCATCGCTCAAAAAAAGTGTCAAATATAGTCAATAGTGGCGTGTGTTCGAGCCCTGCAAGTTACAATTATCGAAATTTAAAAATAGAATTTATTATAGAAAATTCTGTTATTGCAACTGAAAATTAGATAATTTTTAACTGAATTGTCCTACATTTATCATCCATTTTACAAAACGCATATTAATATAAAATTTTCAAACATGTTTCATAAAATAAGGACAGAAATTTATCATTTTAAACTTGTTACGGTAAGTAATATATCGTTGGAATTGTCCAAAATCGTAGATTTCGAATATAATATGCCTAAATTATTAATTTAAAAATTAAAAACTATTATGTTTCGTATATTATTCTTCATTAACTATGAGGGTTCCCCGCTAGCCACGGATCAGCGGCAGCAGTCTACAGAAATCTCAGCTGCATGAGGGACCAAAATAACTTGCAGTAGTAAATTCACGACTGATTTTGGATTTTTCTTATAGAAAAGTTCTTCATTTAATTCAGGGTGTCTGGTGTTTCTTTAAAAAAAAATCAAGGACTTTTTCAGGTTTTCCAGGACAAAAAAGTTCATTTTTCCAGGTACCTTTTTTTACAGTGAAAAAATCATTTTCACGAAATATAGTACAATTTGTAGGTCTAGTAGAACTAAAAAAAAATTTCATATGCGAAATTTCTTTTACAGCCTGAAACTCTGATTTTATGGTAAAAAATCAAAAAATTCCAAACCAATAATTTTTTTCTGTTGATATAATCAAAATGAGTTCAATTCCGAGTGTAATGAACTTTTTAAATTAGAATTGGTTGAAATTGACTGAGTTATCGAATTTGAAGCTAATTTACGTTTAGTTTTCAATGAAATAATTAAATTTTCAACGTAAGAAATGAATTTTCAACCAAAATCATTCATTTTCTACCAAAAAATACGAATTTTCAACCAACTAGGTAAAGTTTTGAATAAACCTTTTTTGTTAACCAAAAATGAAATAGTTAAATCTCCAGTTTCAAAAATTAAATTTACAACAAAAAACTAATTTTGATCAAAGTAGTTAAATTTTCAAACAAAGTAATGAATTTTAAACTAAAATGGTCAATCTTCTGGAATAGTTGAATTTTCAACCGCGGGAGAGATGAATGAATTTCTGACTAAAGTTGTGGAAAATTCAAATAATTGCTTACATGATCAATTAAAAAAAATTAATTTGTAACAAAAAAAAAGGAACTTTTAACAAAGTACTTAAACTTTTAGCTAAAAAAAAAAACTTTTTTAAATCGAATCTTAAAAAAAAAAATTTAACAAAGGAGTTTATGTTTTAATCAAGTAATTGAATTTTCAACCAAAATCATTCATTTTTTACCACAAAAGACGAAATTTCGACCAAACATTAAACTGTATTGCTTAAATTATTAGTTAAAAAAATAAATTTGTAATTTCAAAAAAATGAATTTTCAACAAAGTACATAAAATTTTGGTTGAAAAATTTAATTTAAAAAATCGAATCTTCAAACAACGAAAAAATGAATTTTTAACAAAGGAGCTTAATTTTCAATCAAGTAATTGAATATTCAACCAAAATCGTTAATTTTCTATAAAAAAGACGGATTTTCAACAAAATACATCAATTTTTAACCAAATACTTGAATTTCCAAATAAAAAAGATAAATTTTGTCCAAATAGTTGAATTTCAAAATGAAAAAGGTAAATTTTCAACCAGAAATGGAAAAGTAAATTTTCTAGTTTCAAAAATTAATTTTATTTGTTTATTTTCAACAAAAAATTGAATTTTATCAATCCACAATGTCGAATTTCCTGTCCAAATAGACAAATGTTCAACAAAATAGTTGAATTTCCTACCTGCAAAAATGAATTTTCAACCGAATATTCGAATTATGAAACAAAAAATCAAACATTAACCAAAAACAGTTGAATTTTCAACAAATACATGAATTCGCAGCTCAAAATTAAATAGTTAATATTTCAGCCAAACAAAATTAATTTTCAACAAACCAGTAAAATTATCAATCAGAGAGTTGAATTTTTAACAAAATATATGAGCTTTTAACTAAATAGTTAAATTTCCAACCTACAAAGACGAATTCTCAATCAAAATGTCGAATTTTCAACAAAATACATGAATTTTCAAATAAATAGTTGAATTTTTAACGAAAAAAGAAATTGAAAAAATATTGATATTCAATTTTATATTAGAATTATACAAAAAATTAGTCATGCCCTCGAAAACCAAATTCTCTGACTTTAAACAAAAATTTCCTAACATTTTCATGTTTTTTCAGGTGAGCAGACACCCTGATTATTATATACATGCACCTCCAAAAAAAACGGTTCACCAGTCTTTTTCTGTTCAGCTGAGAACCAATTTGAAAACAATTTTTTTTTCTTCAAGGGAATAAAAATTCCAGGACCATGAGCAAAATTCAAGGACTTTTCCAGGGTTTTTTTCAGGTAAAAAAAAATTCAAGGATTTTTCCAAGTTTTCAAGGATTTCCAGGACGCTAGATACCCTGAGTTACAGTATAACTGATTAACTTCAGTTACGGTATTTTTACTGGTAAAATTACTAAACTTCTAAATATAATTGATTCAACAATTAAAATTAAGTTTTTTTTAAATTATTTTTTATTTATTATTAACAGAATGAATTAGTAAAATTTCTACTAATTTAAATTTAAAAGTGATTGCTAACAAATTTGTAGATCTTTTTTGAATGCAAAATTTGTGTCTATTTTTGATGCTATTTTTCACGAATAAAAGAAAAACTACGCATCCTATCAAAAAGTGATCAATAACAAATCTGTAGATCTTTTTTATATGCACAATTTTTTTCCATCTTTTTTCATATCTTGCATAGTTTGACCGCAAAATGGAATTTTGGATTTTTCATTATTTTTTTGTGCGATCAAAATCTGAGTTTTTGATTTTTCAAAAAGTTAGTATGACAATATTGCAGGGTATTTAGAAAGCAACGTTTTTCTCCTCTTGAATTTTTTCATATCGTGCATTTTTTGGCTTAAAATGTTCATTTACGTTTGTTTTTTGGAAATTTGTAATAACTCCAGTAATTTCTGTTTCATCAAAAAAAGTCATTGCGATAGATTTTTCGTCTTTTCGAGTATTGCGAACCCCCGTACATAGAATTTTTTAATCTTAAAAAAGGGTTATCAAAAACTTTTTAACTGCGCTCACTTTTTGAATTTTTATAAAAAATGGCTGGCTAATAAGCTTGACCTTCATTTTACGATACTTGAAGAGTATACCAAAGCGATCCAATCTGTCAATTCTTTCGAAAGTGAACGTGCTGACAGACTAAAAATCTACATACATACATACATACATACATACACACAGCTAGACACATTCGCGAAAACCTGTTTTTTGGGTTCAGAAATTCTCAAAACGTGGCCATTTGACAAAACCGGGAGGGGGTCAAATTTTACATAAATCTAATAACTTCTCTGATGAGAATGTAAAAAACGAGTCCTATCGAAAAATGGTTTAAACAAAAATTGTGCATATTTTAAAGAGCTTCAATTCTTCTTGTAAACTTTTTTTACGTACCTGTCGTCGTTTGGCGTAAAAACGGAATATTCGATTTTTGGATAGCATTTTCGATGGATAAAACCATAACCGTTGGTCAAGGAATCCTGATTAACGAACTCGTGCTTTCTTTTAGGACATAAAAAACGTTGCCAAAGCTCGATTTGATCCATTCATTTATTTTAGAGTTATCGTGTTTACGGACGGACGGACAGACGGACAAAAAGACAAAAATAATCCCTTAAAAGGGATTAATTTAATTTTCAAAATTTCAAATTTAAGATATACAAAAATTCAAGAAATGAAAATCCAATCAAGTTTTCAACAACAATGATTGAGAGATTTTCAAACATATCGTTACACCACTTTCTTTGGATACGAAAAATGCTTTAAAGTTTTAATTAGTAAAGATTTTAAACTATTATACTTGAAAATTCGGTGCATATTAAATTCAGTATATTAAAAACTACTGGTGTATTAAAAAACTACTTTATTATATAAAAAAAAAATGTTGGAACCACATGAAGTAGACTTTAACTCAATTTTCGAAAATAATTCAAATTATAAAATAATGTCATCTTAGAAACTTTAGCAATTATTTAAGGCTTCGATTTTAACATTAGCAGTAGCTGCTACCCCATCATGATGATCAGCAACGTCGTCAGAGGATCCATCCAAAGTAGCTAAGGGTTTCGCCAAAGTTACACCATTCATGCTGCGACATTCAATAAGAGATCTACCACTGTTTAACAAAAAGAAATAAATGCATATTGAATAACTCCTATTAAGTAATGAGTCGTTAAAAAATTGAAATATTAAAATATTCGGTCTAACAGGGTCGCCACTCAAGACTTGGATAGAATTCCGAGTCTTCAAAACTAAACAATTTACTATTTGAAGTGCTCAAAAAATAATTTCCAAATTAACGAATTTAAATGAAAATTGAACAATGTTTATTTTGAGGTTTTCGAACGGAAACAAATTTTTCAGTCTTTTCTCGGGTTTGAGACATTTTTCGTGGCCGTTTAAATTTAATAATCCAAACCACAAAAAATAAACAATTTATTATTTGAATTATTCAAAAAAGAATTTCCAAATTATTAAATTTAAATTATATACCTAATATACGAATAAAAAAGATAACAAATTCTGCAATTCTAAAGTAGGGGCCATCAAAAGTAAAACATTTTTATTTCGAGGTTTTCGAAGAGAAACAAATTTTCCAGTCTTTTCCTGGTTTTTAAAAATGTTTCCTGGTCTTTCAACTTTTCAATTCAAACGCTCCAAACTAAACAATTTATTATTTGAATTATTTAGAACAGAATTTCCAAATGACCAAAAACTATTGAAAATTGAATAATTTCAAACTTAAAAACGATCAATATTGCAGAAATTTAAAGTTTTAAAAACTATATACCTAATCTAAAAATGAAAAAGATTTAAAATTCTACAATTATTTTAAAGTAGGAGCCATCAAAATTAAATAATTATTATTTAAAGGTTTTCGGACAGAAAAAAATTAACTATCCATTTTCCCAATAGCCACCCTGAACTAGTTTTTCTATGATTTTCATAATCAAAATAATATTACTGATGATGTCTTTTTAAAAAACACACACAATATTATTAATGAAAAGTTTCGGAACTTACAAAAAATGTACCTTAACCATGTTTTATGCAAATAAATTTTTTCTTACTATCGCTTCTTACCAATTTTTGAAAAATGATTGAATTTTCATAATTATTTTTTTTCTTGGGGAAAATATTCTCTAAGACTCGACACTTTCCAATTTTGAAAGTACATTTTGTTTATGGCGGAAATCATTAAAACAATTTTTGTTTTGTTTTTTAACAAGGGAGTCATCGAGGCTCATATGGTATCGTGATTGTCTTATGTTCTAACACTGCAGCCTTGGCAGCCACGATGGCGCGAGTTCGATTCCCGAAGCAGGAAGCAAGGCTGAATGTGTTTTCAGAAAGCTTCGCTTCTGTCTTTTGGTATACTACCCCATAGATATCCTACAGTTTATAATTAACCATATAGTACAGTCGCTAATGACCCTGACAGTCGATGAGACTATAAACATTCAATAAATAAAAAAATAAAATTTTAACAAGTAATTATATTTGAAGATTATTAACTTATTTTTCAAATTGGAAACAGTGAAGTTGTAGGGAATGTTTTCCCTGAAAAAATAATTAATAATTTATTAAAATTCAACCATTTTTTGAGAATTGGTAGAAAGCGACAGTAAGATAAAAATCAGTTACAAAAACTATTGTTAAAATAATTATTTTTCATAAGTTTTAAACTTTTTTTCACAAAAAAATAGTTTTTGCTTTCATAAAACATAACTGATAATATCATTTCAATTCTTAAAATCATAGAAAACTTTTTTTTCCAGAGACCTGATTTTTGGGACAACTACCTTAACGTGATTTAGGTACATTGCAAAATAAAAATTTAACTTACTCTGGACCCCTCTTAAGTTTGTAATATCCGTTGTGAGTGTTAGCCTGAGAAAGCCTCGTTATAAACGGTTCATCGTGACTAATCACAATTAGTTGAAAGCTCTTCTGCTGTTGCGACCGTAGATTAACAATACTGGGAAAAAGTAGAAACAATAATTAATTTATCCCTACAAATTCCTTATTCAAACCAGAAATTTTATCTTGACTGAACAAAAACTTACGTGCATAAAGCGTCTGCCAAACTTTTAGAATTGAACTCATCCAAATTAGTCGTTGGCTCATCCAAAGCCATTACGCCACACTCTCCACAAAACGTTTCGGCCAGTGCCATTCGGATTATTATAGAAGTCAACACCTAATTAAACGCATTGTATTTTAATACAAAATCTACACACTAAAATATCTAAAAAATCGAATAATTATAAGGGTTACTATCTGAGGGATGATTTTAAATTTCCGGTCAGTTCCCGCTTTTCTTCTGGTCAATTTTTAACTTTTACCGGTCAATTTGAAAGGGTTTAAAAGATGTGAATGATTTAAAACGAGTTTTTAAGATTACAAGAAATTTTTAAACATTTTAAAAGATTTAAAAGATTTTTTATCTGGAACTGGGAATTTTTGAAAAGAATTATGAGTTGGAATATTAGATAATAATTTTTGGTCATAAGAATTACAATTCTGATATGGAACAGAAAATTCTGTAAAAGAATTATAATTCTAAACTATAACTCATTTTTTTAATTCCCTTCTTCTAAATCAGAACTAAAATTATTTTCCAAAATTCTCGTTCACGGAAATCACCTATTTTAATGTGAAAATTATCATTCATTCTGGTAATTCCCTGTTCGAAAGTGAGAATTATCATTCTTTACGGAAATTCACTGTTTCAAAATTTCAAACATCATAATTTTTGTTTTATTTACGTTAATTTTAAGGCCCATATTCTTTATGCTTGTATTCAGTTAGGTCAACATTCTTTGCAAGTCTTCGTTTGACTCTGCCACAACAACCTTATCATCTGCGAAAGCTAACCCACGTACCCTCACTGTTCCGAGATCCACACCTTCTTCGTCGAAGAGGGCCACTCTTAGACACTTGTCAATAAATATAATAAGTAGCCATGAGGGCATAATTCTTTATGGAAATTCCTTGTCGCAGTCTAAATTATCATTCTTTACGGAAATTCCCTGTTTCAAAATTTCAAACATCATAATTTTTGTTTTATTTACGTTAATTTTGAGGCCCATATTCTTCATGCTTGTATTCAGTTAGGTCAACATTCTTTGCAAGTCTTCGTTTGACCCTGCCACAACAACCTTATCATCTGCGAAAGCTAACCCACGTACCCTCACTGTTGCGAGATCCGCACCTTCTTCGTCGAAGAGGGCCATTCTTAGACACTTGTCAATAAATATAATAAGTAGCCATGAGGGCATAATTCTTTATGGAAATTCCCTGTCGCAGTCTAAATTAAAATTCTTTACGGAAATTTTCGAGTTACAATTACATTTATTTTCAAAAATTCCCTGTTTCAAGTCAGAATTATATTTACCATATAGGAAATGGCATAGGATACTATATAGGACCCTATGTAGGTTCTCAAGTCTTCCCCTATGACTTTCCCCACTCAAAATCCCATGACTTTCCCCACTCAAAATCCTATAACTTTGCCTTCACAAAATCCTACGTTCATATCTATGAACTCTACCTGCGCTAAAACATTTCTTCTAAATCAGAATTAAAACTATTATCCAAACTTCCCGATCCATGTGAAAAAGTACCTTTTCCAGGAAGAAATTATCATTTTTAAATAATTTCCTGATCCAAAGTCAAAATTATAATTATTGACGGAATTTTTATTTCAATTATTTATTCCCCGTATAAGCTTAGAATTATAATTCTTTTAGAAAATTCTCTACACTACTCAGAAATACATTAACTCACTCAGAATGAAAACACTTTTCCCAAATTTCTGTTCCATGCCTAAAATTCCCTGTTCCAATTCAAATCATAATTTGTTTGGAAAATTGCTTGTCCCAAAGTAAAAATTCTAATTCTTTGCGGAAATTGCCAGTCCCAAACTGAAAACTTTAATTCTTCACTACAATTTTTTGTCCAAAAGTAAAAATTATAATTCTTCTCGAAAAATCCCTGTCCCAAACATTTCCCGGTTTTTTCTCGGTCAACCAAATTTCCGGCTTTCCCAACGTCCCTGTCAGGTATACACCTTGATTATGAAGTCACAAATTTACCCTTTGTCCTGCACTGCAACGACCTTTCATGTCCATTTCCACCGGCTTTCCCAACGTCCCTGTCAGGTATACACCTTGATTATGAAGTCACAAATTTACCCTTTGTCCTGCACTGCAAATTTTACTATACAAGTCCAGTAGCCAGTAACACTTCTGTATCATATTTGCGGCTAGATATCTCGACACGTGTTGAACCGAAAAATGTCAACAAAGAAAATGTAAATAATTTCTCAGGACACGTGTTCCACGTAAAAAAAAACAATAAATTTTCCGACGTAGCCAAAACTTTTGCTAATATATAGTATATGTATGTATATTTAAGGCGTGCGTATTCACGAAATTCAAAGAATTCATTGAATTCAAGGAATTCATTAAATTCAAGGAATTCATTCAATTCAAGGAATTCACGAAATTCAAGGAATTCATGGAATTCATGGAATTCATGTAATTCATGAAATTCATGGAATTCATGGAATTCAAGGAATTCATGTCATTCATGGAATTCAAGGAATTCATGGAAATCACGGAATTCGTGGAATTCACAGAATTCACGGAATTCATAGAATTCACCGAATTTATGATATTGAGAGAATTAATGAAATTTATAGAATTCATGGAATCCATAGAGTTTATGAAATTCACGGAATTCATGGAATTGAAGAAACTCACGAAATTTATGGAATTCAAGGAATTCATGGAATTCGAAGAATGCATGGTAATCAAGGAATTCATGAAATTGCAGAAATTAACGAAATTCAAGGAATTCATGGAATTAAATGAATTCAAGAATGAATTCCTTGAATTCCGTGAATTTCTTGAATTCCATGAATTCCTTGAATTTCTTAAATTCAGTGAATTCCGTGAATTTAATAAATTTAGTGAATTCCATGTCCGTGAATTTAATGAAATCCGTAAATTCGTTGAATTCCGTGAATTCCATCAATTACGTTAATTCCATAAATTCAGTTAATTACGTGAATTCCATGAATTCCGTGAATTCTATCAATTTCGTGAATTCCTTAAATTCAGTGTATTACGTGAATTCTATGAATTTAGTGAATTTCGTGAATTATGGAATTATATGAATTCCGTGAATTCCATACATTCAGTGAATTCCGTGAATTCCATTATTTCCATGAATTTCATGAATTCCTTGAATTCCGTGAATTCCTTGAATTTCGTGAATACCATTAACTTCGTGAATTCCATTAACTTCGTGAATTCCATTACCTTCGTGAATTCCTTCAATTCCATGAATTCTGCGAATTACGTAAATTTCATCAATTCCATGAATTCCGTGAATTTCATAAGTTCAGTGAATTCTTTAAATTTCATGAATCTCGTGAATTCTGTGAATTCCATGAATTTTTGGAATTCTGGGAATTCAATGGATTCCGTGTATTCCATAAATTCAGTGAATCCCGTGAATTCTGTTAATTCCATGAATTTCTTGAATTCCGTGAATTTCATGAATTCCTTGAATTCGGTGAATTTCAACAATTTCGTGAATTCCTTCAATTCCATGAATTCTGAAAATTCCGTAAGTTTCATTGATTCCGTGAATTCCGTGAATTTCATAAAGTCGGATGAGGTATTTCTTCCGGTAGCGTCGGGATCGATCGTTCGGTTAATAATCGTGGTCGTAGGTTTCCGAGGCTACATCTCTGCTAATTTTTAAAAACAACCGAATCATTTTTTTGGTTACAAAGGGAGTGCTTCAACAACTAAGAAAGTTCGTTTGGATTCTGAATCTGATTATTCGGCTGTGAAAAAATCAACCGCCTCCTATTAACAAGTTCTGCTTGGTACAGCACAATTCACCGTAAAGACCTCGGACGGACACCAACTTCGAACAAAAGTCCTCCTCAACCCTGGCTCTGAGACCAGCTTTGTATTCCGCCAATTAGTTTGTCGCCTTGGCTTACCACAACAGGCCATCAATATTCTCATCAGCACAGTTGGAAATAAACCAATCGAGATAGCTCGTAGACGTGTGACCCTTCATCTCGAATCTCGGCAATCATTGTTACCTTTCGAAGTGAAAGCTCTTGTTCTTCGCTATCTTGGTGTGATCACTCAATCGATGAAAATTGTCGATAAAAATTGGCATCTTATCTAGGGGCTCCCCTTAGCAGATCTGAAGTTTATTGTACCCAAATACATCGATGTGCTCTCAGGCGCTGATGTTTACGGCTCACTGTTTCTGGATGGAATTCGTTAAGGATCACGAAAGGCTCCCGTAGCCCTTCAAACCGCTTTCGGAGGATTTGTTATTGGTCCGATCGGATTCTCTGCACCTTCAGTTGAGTCGGATCATTCTAGAACCGTGATGACCTCAAGTCTTCACCAAAAGGACAACCTTGCTGGCATCCGGAAACGATTCTGGGAACAACAGAAAGTAAGTATTTCCCCGTTAATTACTCTCGAGGATCAGGAATGTGAGCGAGCTTTCACGGACGGACATCGACGCCACAACACGGCCAGATACATCGTATGTCTCCCTCTTCGTTTTATGTCTGATCATGAAAGTTTGGGGCACGGGCGTCTTATTCCTCATACAGAAATACTTACGAGTTTCAGGTTCACTTACTACATCCCACATCATGCCGTTTGGCAAAAGGCAGATTGTGGTACCAAACTTCGCATTACCTTCAATACGTCGCAAAGGAATTCATCAGGTCTATCCTTGAATAATCTGTTGTGCACAGGTCCAAAACTGCAAAATAATCTTGTTGCCGTCTTATTCCATGAAGATTCCCTCGAATTGTTTTCTGTGCTGATGATGAAATGATGTATCGCCAGATCAGAATTGGCGAGAGAGATGTCGATCTTTAACGTATCGTTTGGAAGAAACTAGGAGCGAATAAAGATAGTCACTATCAACTTTGGACTCTAACCTACGGAATGTCATGGTCTCTATATGTAGCAATTCGAAGCCTTCAACACCTAGCAACGAACGAAGCGAACAGTTATCCTGCTGCCTCACAACCGATTCGGAAAAATATTCATGCTGATGACATTTATCAGGCGCGAGTGATGAAGTTTCTGCCATCAAACTTCGAGATCAACTGATCTGAAGTAGTGGGCTTCCAGCTACTCTCCTTTTTTAAATGATGTTCCTGAGTGCGATCGACTGCATAAAAGTTGGCTACAGTTCAAGACAGATGACCCAGTTAATGGTTTGGGAGTCGCCAGGGATCCTGCAGTTGAGGAATTCGGATTCAACGCACCAGTAATCGACAGCGAACCCCCGATCAGTAAGAGGGAGGTTCTCGCTGCTATATCTCGACTCTTTGACACAGTTGGCTGGCTGAGTCCAATCACTATCGTGGCGAACATCCTGGTGTAGGAGCTCTGGGAAGCTCAAGTTGTTTGGGATATTCCACTTCCTAATCATTTACTCCAAAGATGAAAAACATGTCAGACTAATCTATCTTAGATAACTGCGATACTTTGCTTACGTTGGATACGCTTTCATCTTGAAGATCAAATATATAAATCCGCGGTTTTGGAGATGCCAGAAAACATGCCTTTGCTGGTGTGGTTTACGTTTGAGTGCATTGCTCATATGGAATCTGCAATGCACAAATTATCATATCCAAGACTCGCGTCACAGCCGTTAAAACCATTACTATCCCTGAACTGGAGCTTTGCGCTTCTGTGCTTGTGATTCGATTGATCAATTAGGTACGTGAGGAATTGGAACTTTCTCGTGCGGTCACCTATGCCTGGCCGGACTCATGAAACGTTCTCATTCGTATTCAAACATATGATCCTTGCCGTCCAGCGAACTCTCTCCAACGCTTTTTGGCGTTACGTCCCTGCAAAGGAAAATCCAGCTGATATTGCCACCCGAGGAATGGATCTCGAGCCTTAGCTCAGCAGAGTCTGTGGTGGTATGGCCCCGAATGGCTTTCGCAGAGTAAAGCGTACTGACCAGCGTTCCATTGTCTTGGTGAAGCTTCCCCAACTGACGCTCTTCGAGCAAATTATAAGGAATTCGAGCTGCTGTACATTGCGGTTCGTCACGCAGATTGCAACCTTACTACAATCAGCAGTTTCTCTTCATTGACTCGTCTAACACAACTGATTGCGAGTTGTTTGAGTTTTAAACTTCTTTTTAATCCTGTTGTAGAGCATTCTCAACTCATGAATCAGCGCCTTACTCCCGAAGAAGTCCATCACGCGTTTTCAGCTTGTGTTTTCTGTGCTCAAGGCTGCAGCTTTAAGGACGAATTAAACACCCAGTTATCTTGCACGGCGACAGCCATCTCGCGGAACTGAGTATTGACTGAGCACACCGAACAGCCTCACACGGTGGATTCCAGTTAACATACTCGTATGATGTTCGCCGAGCATGGATTGTTCGCGGTCGCGTTTCTGTAAAAGCGCATATCCGAAAGAGTCAGTCTTCCTTTCGAAAAAACTCGATTTGACTATGCCGGACCATTCGCAATAAAACGGACTATCGGACACGGCTACCGTACCAGCAAAGGATACATCGCTTATTTTATCTGCTTGAGTTCAAAGGCTGACACTTAGTGGAACTTAGCCGGAACTTAGTGCAGGATTCTTTGGCAAACAGGGGCATTAAGTGGAGATTCATACCACCATCCGCTCCTCACTTTGGTAGCTTATGGAAGTCCAATATCAAATCAGCAAAATCTCTCATGTGGAAAGTTGCTGGGACTCGAAATCTCACTTATGAAGAGTTGTCCACTTTCGCGGTAGAGATTGAAGCATGTACGAACTCCCGGCCTCTACTTCCAATCACGGGCGATCCCGAAGATCTCGACGCCTACTCCAGGCCATGCTCTCGTAGGCAGAACATTAGAACAAATTCCCTAAGCAACAACTTCGGATGAGGAACTGAACTATATGACTCACTCGCATCTTGTCCAAGCAATGCGTGACCAATTTTAGAAACGCTGGCCTCATGAGTATATTCATACGCTTCGACAAAGAAATAAATCGACTGTGCCGAAAATAAATTTTCAAATCGGAGACGTTGTGTTGATTTTCGACTCTTCTCTACTTCGACGTGGGGCATGGCTTTTAGGACGGATAGCCAATATTAGTCCCGGGCAGGATGAACTTGTGCGATATGCCACTGCTAAAACTTGTTTTGGGACCTACAATCGCCCCATAGTCAAATTGTGTTGGTTACAAGTCGGCGGAAGTTATTTTTTTTTACTTTCATCCGTGGAAGCTTATCGCGTGCGTCATGGCGGGCGGCACTAAACTCTTCACCTTAATACGTGGAATTTGTTTCGTTCAACGAACGAGGCGGGCGGGATGTTAATAATTTGTTTGATGTTATTTTTCTTCTTTTAAGTGACCTTCAGGTTTTATTGGTAATAAAATGGGTTCCGCCAAATTCTTATTCTCCTTGAAGTATTCTCTCTGTTTTTAGGTTTCGGGCCCTACCTTTTTCGTTGGAGTCGGAGATCAGATAGTAGCGTGATGTTTCTTTGTTGAGCAGGCGCGGAGCTTTTTCCTGGCAGTTCAGTATCAACCAAGGTGCAGGCTAGTGTAGCCATACAGATTGTTTAAATAATTCAAAATCAAGTGTGCCTTTCTAGACAATTCAGGTATTTTCGTTCTTCAATTTAAAGACAGTGTTTTTCGCTTTCGTTCGATGAACGATCCTGGTCGTAGTTTCCGGGGGCTACATCTCTGCTAATTTTCAAAAAAAAGGTCAAAACATTTTGTTTGGTACAAAGTGAGTGCTTTCTTGGATAGGCTCTGGGACTCATATCTCGGATTCAATTGATAAGGTAATTACAATCTTTAATAATAACGATGATAAATTATTTTGTATTCTATTTGATCGACTTTAACCTTACTAGACGTGATTCCTTTGCTGCCCCACGTGCCAGTTCGTCATTAATTCAGTAACAACTGCAATTATGTTGACTGTCCGAGAAATAATACGCTGAGTTTTTTTTTGAATGACAACAATTGTTTATGAGTTCAAAACAATTGTATTTATATAGGATTTGAGCCGAATTGGTTAATGTCAAAATATCACGGTCGAATTCAAAGTAAGGTTTTTTTCTGGAGGAGGAAATAATCTGAAGGTCACATTTCATCTGAACTTGAAAAGGTGAGAATGATTTTTTGAATCTTCATCTTGGGGGTAGAGGAAGGGAGCATGCATCCAGAATTCACTAATATTTGTTTCAGATTATGGTATAGTTGTTAAATTACCGTTTTGTGGACCACCTGCTGGAAATTGATCTAATGTTTTTGCCTGAAAATGTCCATCATTATTCATTGGGCCACGAGGGCGTGGTCGATGGCTCTCTGCTTCTTGTGAACTTGATTCTGTAAGAAGAAATATAGTGATTTTTTATTACCGATTTTTCCAACAATTCACGGAAAAACATATTTGTTATAAATCGAAGAAACTGTTTCCCTAAGATAATTTTTTCCACAAAAATGTGTAAACGCAATAAGAAGTGTGGAGTTATGTTATGGACCTCCATATGAAAAATGTCCCAATGGATGGTTGTAATTTTTCGAGTTTTTGCGTTTTTTTTTGTCAAGCTCACACAGTAAAACGCGACAATACGTTTTCTGAAAACCGACTATGAGAGCCATTTTCATATGGAGGTCCACTATTGGCTTTATAACAAATAATCAAAAATTTGTATATTGTATTTGTCACAAAAAATTGTATAACAATTAATAAGACACCCATAAACAAGCGACTGCTTGTTCAGTTTGTAGCCATGTTCAGCAGTAAACCTCGGTACAGCGACCCTCTATGCGCAACCCGAGGACGCGTCCGGTAATGTGGTCAAAGGCTTTCGGTCTCGGCTCATGAAGAAACTGGACTGAACGGGAGTTTGGTATGTATATATGACATACCAGCCTTAAGCATTTCATGTTACATTAAATTCGGTAGTTCCTGTGCTTTAGTAAAATTGCAATTTACAACGCAGCTCAATACTTTACAATAACCTTTTCCCCTGCTTTTTAAATGGTCTTCTATTTTATTTTATTTGGAATGGTAAATGATACGCGCTAGCAAACGTGAATGATTCACAGCCTAGTACTGTTTTAACATAACTGTAAAGTTCATGATATTTATTCTCAAAAACAAAATAAAAATATCGTCACAATCAATTCTCTCCTCGATCTTGTTTTAAGCCCGGAAAGTATGTAGGAATAAAATGTGATACATCGTGCATCAAATTGAAGTCAGACTATTTTTTGAGGGTATTGTTTTACTATCGTAACACCAGCCTTATAATAATATGTTTTTTATGATATGACTTTTAACGTATATTGCACACATGATAACACATGTTACTATGTAACACATGAAAAACATGTTATTCTGAGTGGACAATAACATCTTTAATTGGGATCATATGGGATAAGAGTGTCGTTTACGATTTGCAGAAATTCGTTAATTCAAAAACTTTCAATAATGTAACTATTTTACTGTCTGCGCAAACATTATGGGGATTAGAACAGAATGGCCATACGCCTGTCAGAAAAGAATGGCTATACGCCTGTCACCCTATTTTCTTTCGTCTCTGTATCAAAAAACTTTATCTCATTTACTTTCGAATCTTTATAGAATTGAAAAATTTGTCTCGCACGCAACCAAAACGTTTTCCAAAATACTTTGGATCCAAAATTCTTTGTGGTTGATTTTGCCCTGTAGATTTGAAGCTTTCTGCTGGAGAACATCTAAATAATTTCTTTTTTTTTATGAGCAAAAAGTGAACGTAACCAGTCTAAATTTGAATTATAACAAATTATTCATAAAATATTATTGCACAACAATGAATAGGACACTTTTTGCGGTAAATACATACATATATTCTCAGCAAGATGGAATACGTACAATTATAGTAACATATGTTTCAACTGTTTCAAAGTGGAACGCGAATTTTAATTCAGGATTTGCGAAAAGTCTATTTTTAAATATATGTAGTCGATATTTGAATCCATGATGTTGCACCATATGATTTATTTGGTAATATAATATATCCTACTTACAAACAAAATTAAAAAACATTACAAAATTCAAGAGCAGGGTAAAAATAAAAATCCTCATTTTTCTATAGACAGAGAATTGATTTCGAAATCATTTCAAAAGTTGTAACTGATAAGATGTTGAATATTTATTATTTTCAAGAAAGAGTGAGATATTATGCTACGCTTTGAGTTGAACGCCCTGTAAATTATGATAAATATGTGATTTTGATGTGTGTATTTTCTGATGTGTGTGAGGCGAAGCTCATATTTTACGGAACATATGTTATCACTCCTAACCGCTTTTTAATTGAATCAGTATTAAACATTGAATTAATTGACGGGTGTTGCATTTCAGCCAGCGTGCCCCATCCACTGGGGTACAGTGGCCGTTATATTACTGCTATTTATTTGAATGACATAAGCATTGTAGAATAAAAATAATACAATATGATAATTTTGAAGAGTGTAATGTAATAAAGAAAACTAACTTCAAACATTTTAAACACTAGTTAAATGTTTTTTTTATCATCCAAATTAAAGTATATAGCAAAATCAGTGTTGCGATACAAGTTTTAATTAAAATAAATATATTAATAATGTTTACAAAAGCAAATCATGATACCAAAAGATTAAGAAAATACTTCACCTATTAAAACCTAACCAAATTAAAGTATATAGTAAAAGCAGTATTGCGATACAAGATTTATTTAAAATAAATATAATAATAATGTTTATAAAAGCAACTCATGATACCAAAAGTTTAAGAAAATACTTCACCTATTAAAACCTAACTTTTTCATGCTTCAAAGTATTATTTTTGCCAAAGTCTTTTTCATCTGTTTTCGCAAAAACTGTTCTTTCATAATTACTCTTATAAGATGTATTTTACAACATAAATTGCATCACTTTACTATTTTTCTAAACGAAAACGCTATATGATCTAAAACACTAATATGAAAACAAAAAATCATGGGAGTTATTTGCAATTGTCGTCGTTCCCCGCACCAGCATGGCACCTTACCCTTCTCTCTCCTTCATATACTTGCTATAATCTCATTATCGACTAAATATATACATTGTATATTATTATTGAAATTGAAAGAGAGAAAAATCTTCATTTAAACTAGCTGCGAATTCGATTTCGATATAAAGTATTACTGATTTCATTATAAATATATTTTATTCATTGAATCTATTGATTCAAGATGTTGTAAATTTGTATTTCGAATGGTAAATGAAAATTGTAAACAGACATATTTATCAAGATCTATTTCAAAAATTTTATATCGTATTTTTCGGTAAATTTGAAGGATTTTTCTAAACGCGAAAAGTTTTTATCCTAATTGGACAATTTTTTGAGATCTAGTATTACTCCATATAAAGGTTGAATAAAACTTTATTGTGAATGCAATCCACATTTATACAAAGGGTTTTAAGCAACTTTGTAGCCTTCTTGCATTGTTCTAAATCCACTGCAACAATGCAGTTGTAGTGAAAATTTCTTTCTCTTAATCAGAAAATGGCCCTTGTGTCGAAAAAGACTTTTTAACTATGTTGTCATTATACCATTTCAATTAAGGTTGTGATTTGATTACAAATTTGAGATTGAATGGTTGAATGCAACCTTAACTAATAATATTGTTATTATTAAACACTGCTTCGGGTCAATGGTAAATATTTTAATTTATTATATTAGTTTTACATTTTTTCATGCTTTTTGAGATTTCATCAATATTCGCATGCTACATGATCCTCATTATATTGGCTAATGGGGTGGGTGGCCGATCTACATTATTTTACTTTATGTTATGTTTCGCCTCTTGTTGTATACTTGATTCTGTAAGAAAAAAGATCAAGATGTATTACTTTTACTAAGAAAAATTGTATACTTCAAAACTACTAAGTGGGTTAGTCTACACTAGTGATGCCAAACATATACTATGTTTTGTTTTATGCATCTAAATGTTACGATTCCCTCTCCACTTGAGAAACTGGGAAGTTACATTCGAATGTGGACCATGGGGTACGCACCCGGGCAAATTCTGAGTCTGTTTGGATCCGCCCATGAAATAATCTATGATAAGAAGAAAGAAATAGACATTTTAAGCAGGATTCTCTACTATTTGTTTTGTGTTCATTTTAGTTTTTAAACTACCGTTTTTATCAGTCCCTAAAATGACCTGGTTACAAGTGTTTCCCATAGAATTCGGATTACGTTACACAATAATACCATCAGGAACTTTGATTGGCTCTGATAGTTCTTGTGTTTAAAGTGGTAAAATTGATTCTCTGAGAAAATATATTCATTATGTAATTTAAAGATTTTGAAACACTTTATTAAAAAAAAACCCAGGGGTGGGTTGAGAGGTCGAGTTTTGGAGGGAGAGCATCTGAAGGGCAATCAACTGGACATTAGGACGAGGTTTAGGTGATGTACACATCCGTATTGATATCGCAATATCAACTTAATCGTTCAAAAGTTTAACAACAGTAAATTTCGATTGACCATACGTAATTCCATACGTAATTCCATACCGACAACCTCAGCCGTTCTTATTTGAACTTACACAATACACATATGAACAAATTACAAATTGAAATGATCAATATTAAACGTAACATCTAAAAGTTTTGAAACAAATTATTATTCTTTTCAAGGGAAAAATTATACTTAGTTGGAAATATTATATAAAATGTTCAAAATTCGTCCTTTTAGGTAGAAAATTCGTCCTTTTGAATTTAATGGTTAAAAGTTAATTATTTGTAATTAAAAAGTCTACTATCATATATTGGGTTCATAGATGATCTATTTTGGTTAAAAATTATACTATTTTGTTGAAAAATTCAATAATTTCGTTAGTCATATTTTTGGTCGTAAATTCAACTAATTTTAAGAAAATTCATCTCTTTTACTTGAAAATTCAACTATTCGGCTGTAAATACACTGTTTAGTTGAAAATTAATTTTTTGTAGTTGTTAAGAATACATCTTTCTTGGTTGAGAATTTTCTTTGTGGTTGAAAATTCATCTTTCCGTGATTAAAAGTTAAATGTTTTGTTAAACATTCGACTTTTTAGCTATGGGGCTCAAGTATTATGTTGAAAATTCATCTTCTTTGATTAAGAGTTTCAATAATTGGTTTAAGATGCAACATATTTCAACTTGAAATGTACTGCTTTCATTTACTGCTTTAAAATATAAAATAAGAATTATTTATGCACTTTAACTATTTTACCTTGACTTATTCACGTTATTTTTTTACTCTATTATTATTGAAATACTAAAAATTAAATATTCTGGTGATGGGGTAAAATTGAATCTCCTTGAATATAAAAGTTGAGATTCGTCTTCGCCTTTCCACAAAAATAAAAATATTACTAGTTTATTAGTCAAAAACTAATTGAGATTAAGATTCAAACGCTAAACTAAACAAATGATAATATAGCGACCTCCTCAATTTCCGAGAAGTTTACTGACTTATTTATTCATAATGTGTAACTTAGGAACTGATAACTTAACTTCTTACTGTTTCCAAAAACATGGTGCCCTATCTTTAGAAAAAAATTGCTTGACTTTTTTTTTGTAAAAGCATTGCCTATGTGCGAATTTCCCATCAGCCCTATGCCATTTTAGGAAAAATTGTAGTCCGATATAAACGATGGCCCAATTTTAGATGCCAATAAATAAATTATGTTTGTTCCTTCTAGTTGCCGATCATTGGCTTTGAACAAAGTCGGTCCTATTTTGGGTCAAAGGCGATACTCTGGGTGCCGACATAAATTCGCTCCCTGTGAAAATTCGTTTCCTGCAGTTTCAAAACGACTTCGCTGAATCACAAAAATTTGTGTTGGTTCAACCGTAGAACATGGTGGCCTACAAAATATTCATTTGACCCAACCAAAATCTTTTTGATTGATTCAATCAAAAAATTTGTTTGTGTCAGTCAAATATTTTATTGAATCAAGCAACATTTTTTTATGAATGTATGCTGCTCTTTTCCAATCGTCACGTGAAAACGTGTTCCAATTCCGGCTCTAACGCTTTCGAGATAAGTTAATAAACTTGGCCTCTTTTACAGCAATAAAAATACGTTTCAAGCAACGCATTTTGATTACAACTTCATCCCACCACCTAAATTCATACAATCATTTTTGTCAATAATGAGATAATTGCCAGTATATATAGAAGTCTAATATCATTTCTCTATTTCCAGCAATATGAAGAGTTTTCTGTGTATCTTCCTGCTCACTTGTGTCATGTTTATCAACTAAGTTCGTAAGTAGAATATAATTTAATACCAACTGAATCATATATTATAATATCTTATATCGAGATATTGCCTAAATTGAAAAACTGATCTTTCGTAAAATATATTCAATTCAATTCAAATTAATATTTCCTTTTGAAACCGATGGAACATATGATATTGACATTTTACTATTATTATCATCTTGCTGCGTCATTATATATTTACCGAAATTTTTTATTTATAGAGAGACGGAAGAAAATCGATGTGGATTGAAATTTTTGTTAGAAAAAAAAATCATTTCACACGCGAGGATTGAATGTGACTTTTCTTGAACATATGATGACAAAAATTTCAGTTCATGCTTTCAATTTAATCGCCTCTCTCGCTACACAAGAATTGCATCGCTTCATTACACTATTAACTTAATTTCTTCAACAAATGATCCGTAACAGCTCAAAAAATTTAAAAAAAATCTGCCCACTGCGCGGGCACATTCTCATCGCGCGCTTGGCGCACGGCTCGCTTCGCTCGCAAGTTTGAGCGCGCGACTGTTGGTTCTCGCGCTTCGCGCTCGATAATATGTTTATCTCGCGCTTTTTCCCCCCAAATTTGCGCCCAGACCTGTTGAAATCAAAGGTCAAATCATCGACAACTGTAATTTGGTGATTGTGACTTCTCTTTTGTTAAAGCTCCTTTCGCTTTAACAAAAACATTCTTATCACGTAACTCGTGCTTCGCACTCGATTTTGTCAAAAATCTGAACTTTCCAACACTATGTTCAACACTATTGTATCAAATAAATATCATATTTATTTCTCTATCTCAAGCTGGTACTGCTTATTCAGATTTTGCAAAATAATGTACAAATGTTATTTTTCGATGTCATTTTTTAGATGACAGTTGCTCCCAGTAGGACCCTGCGGTGGTTGTTAACCTTTAGTTTTTAATTATATATATATACAATCGCAGAAAAATATTTTAACCTAATTTTGCCAGTATGAAAAAAAGAAATGAATAAAAGACAGGTATCTCTTCCAATCTCCTCTCATAATTAGATAAAGTAAATTAGGAGGGGGGCATTCGACCACTGAATTAAAAAAAAAAGAATATGACATTGTTTCTCACGTCTTTGTAGAGGTAGGAATTGTTGTCAATATAATCATCATCAGGGATCCCCAAGATACTCTCCTACTCTCTACTATCTACTGGATAAATAATTCATATTCTAAATTGGCTATAGTTAGCTTAAAACTGAGAACGCCATTCAATTATGATATAAATGTTATTGGATATTTTGTACTTAAACTAGTTAAAGTTTCTAATACATCTTTCCAAGAACATGCTTTTGAAATCGAGGCTTGCACGATATCATGGATGGCATAAAGGGTTACTTTTCCAAAAATACTTAACGCTAGATGCCTGAAAGAATTCCTTCATATTTAAAATTTTTTAAACTCTATATTCTATTTTTTTCTGTACGTTAATCTTCAATCCTGTTGAGGTTAGTACATTTTCTACCAATACATGTTCCGAAATTTTGAATTAAATCAAAATTTTTCCCAGCTCATCAATCAAGTAAATGAGTATTGTTTTTTATGCTGGTCAATATTGATGAATTAATTTGAAAATAATGATGAAATGTAAACGTAAATGTTGGTTCGACTCGATTCGAGTCGAGATCATGCACCAAACCGCTCGCGTCATATTTCACAGATCTTGTTTTTCGATATTTTTTTTGTTTACTAAAATTCATCTCAAATAGCCTAGTAGGAAGTACCAATGAGCAATAAAATTCTTTATCATATTTTCTATCCCCAAAACTGTTTCCCTTACAATATTCAACCTGTTTCAAAGCCAAAATTAACCATTTTTTGAGAAAAAAAAACTAACTTTGATCATTTGTCAATGTGACCGTTTCAATAGCCAAACTACTTTAAATATTTATATATATTAGCTATTTTAGCTATTATTTCACTGAGTGCTAGAGTACTCCAAAGTTCGCACATGTGACTATGTTTTACTAGGTTTGTTCGAGATCTCTGCATCCAGGGCACATCCCCGCGGTGACGGCGATAACCGACGATACTAAATACATTGTGCTTCACTATCTATCTATTCGACTAAGTCCCTGGACGCGTTCTATGCCGTCATATCAGAGAACGCAGTATTACGTATATGTTCTAGCCGAGGTCAACGGACAGGGATCATACGCCATTAAGGAGTATTATTGTTCCTGCAAGAATGGCTGTGGCAAGGCAGGGTATTGTGCACATATAACGACCATTATTTGGCACCTAGAATACGCTTGACAATTTGACAATGAAACGCGTACGCCATCGAGGGCAGCCACGGACATTTTTATCGTGCTAGAGAGCTCCGGTGAGGAGCGAGAGCCGGAGGAGTTTTAGAGTCCCCCTTTCTGCGGGAGTTCCAGGAATGAATTGAAACATCCATTTTTGTACTCAGTAAACGTCCCCCTACCGACTGATATATGATTTATCACTGCACTTTCATGGCCAAAACTGGGCACAGTTCTTTGGTGACTTTCATGATATTACTTACCATTAAATGCAAATATACAATCCAGTACTTCAGAAAGACCGCCCGCGTTAAGTGAATTTCCGAAGCTCCTCCTCATAACATTAATCTGTGTATTTTAGGTATAAATTTTATTTTAAACTATGAACTCTTGCTTCATATTAAGATTGAAACATTCTCTTTCTATTGTATCCGCGACCAAATACGGAGAAATATATTGTAATGCATCTTCGATATTGGTGGACCTGCTATGTGTGTAGTAGGCACGAAGCCATTTTGCGCAAGAAATCTGCATCATTCTGAAGAAAATATTATCAGCATAATTGGCTTAATATGAACTTATACGTATCCTATACAGATCGAAATAGTAATTCCCGCTAATATTTGACACGACATTAGAGGCTCATTTACATAGAGATTTCTCAGGTACCTCCGAGTAATATAACAACCTCCTACGGTCTTGGCAATGTGATATTAGATCCTGATTACCTTTTAAGGCCATCGTTATAGAGTAGCTTAATTAATCTCTGTAAAACACATTTTCCTTTCATGAAGTTGGCTACTTCTAGTCTAATTGACGTCAATATAAGATTTTCAAGAACTTGCTAATTAATTAGTTACTAATCCTAATGGACAATTCTCAAATGGGAGATGACAAGCTAACGGAGGCTTGCCACGAGCGGATGAATTCCTGAAATTTGTTCTCTAATCCTCTTTTTATTCACTGTAGTGTCCTATCTCTTTTTCTTATGCGTAAACAGGCAACTTGTCGGGTTTAAAGAGGTGGAAGTTATTTTTTATGATCAGCGTCTGCAGATTGAAAGCCACTCAGGCTTTGGCGCCTGCAAGGTGACCAACGCTTATGGAAGAGGTTTAATGGAAAAACGGTATCCGTAATGTGTCCTGTCTCGTCTCTACTGGGTTCTTCGTTAGTACCTTTTTTATTTTGCCACCAAGTTTCGGACCATCTAGCATGGCCCATAAAACTTTGGCCACCTACTCGACCTTCCCTGCATTCTGCTGCACAAACGTGCCGCTTGACAGCGGCGTTACTCCGCCTCACTTATTCGCTCCCTTCTCTTCACGATCTCTCCCATACAGTTATTTCCCACCCTAGCTGGGCTATCTCGCACGGGAGCTATAAAGTACGTGGCGCAAATAGTATATTCGAAGCATGTTCAGGATCTGGACACCATAGCTCGAAAATTGCTGAGCTGAATTTTTGTTAGCTCAAAACTGGTTTCTGCTGACTTTTGATTCTGCAATTGGCTATAAATTCACTCCAAATGTGAAAAAACTAAAGTGGCTTGTGAAATCAATCTTGTTTACAAATGAAAATTTCTAGATTTTCTCTTGAGGAGAAGCCTAGACTAGTCGGATGTACGACCTATTAATTGTATGTAAATTTTGAAAATTAAAAGTGTTTTAACGATAGGCTCACCATTACAGAACATACATTGCAGCCCTATATTTTATTCACTTTTTTGGATTTATATGCATTCTATTTGTACCAGAAATATTATTTCTTAAGTGCAGAATAGTCTTTCGAAATTGTCCTTTCTCAATACATGAATTGTACGAGGATAACTTTCTATTTCTACTTGTTGGTATAGTATCTTTTCTGTAGAAATACATTTTTCAATTAATCAAAATGAACAATCTCTACTTAATATAGTGTATAATAGTATAGTATATTGTATATTGTGTAACAGTTGTGAGAATTTAACTACTACATGACTGTTACAAACTTAACAGGAGTAAAATAGCTTATCGCACGTATCACGCATGATATTTTTTGCAAAAAATGCATGGAAATGGTGATTATCCGTGTATATCAAGTGTACGCAAAGTTTAAGATTCCTTCATTGTGAGATTAGCGTGCGAGATGAGTTTGGCGTGCGTGTAATTTTCGCGTGCGCGAGTATTGTGGCGCTGGATAACTGTATAGGAATACCATATACCCGCACGCCAATCACGCAGAAGAGAAATTTTAGACTTAGCACACTCTTTACAGACAAGAAATACTACCATTTTTACACATGTGTTGTAAAAGTATTGTTCTCCGAGGGCGTAGCGTAAAATACAAATTTCATAAAATGAAACATCTGAGTACCTATTTTTTTACATAAGAAGCAATAGATAACATCTTTTTTTTTCTTTTTTTTTTCGTTGAGATATTCGTTCTCGAGAAAAATAGATAAGGAGGTCGAGAAAGACTGAAAACTTTCTGATATGTTTTAAAATCATTGAACGTTTTTGATTTTACTTACTATAGAACTTCCGAAGTTAACAAACAAGTTGAGAAAACTGCAAAGATTTTCACAGAAAACTATATAACAATAAATATGTACGACATAATTACAACAAAAATTACAGGAGAGTATGAATTTTGTGTATTATTTCGAAGAAATTTTATTTTGTTGCAAGCTTTGTTGCATATTTTGTTACTTTCATTTATTTGTAATAATTCACAAAAAGGTGCAAGAATGCTCAATTAATGCATCAACAAAGGATTTTTTGGACCTAGTGCGACAGATATTCAAATATAATAATCTATAAAATTGAAAACTCTAAGCTTTAGCTGAAGTTCTAAAGCTGAGAATTTTTTTTAAATCTTAGTAGAGATTATTGTATCTCTATATTTCATAGTTCAAACATAAAAACCTTTTTTTTTAGCAATTACATTCACAGATCAACGTAAAATTATGCCCTTAGACTGTTTTAAACCTTTTATCATCCTAGATCAAAAAATAAAAACTCTTTGGATTTCAAAATTGTATATTTTTGAAAAATTCCTTATTCAATATTGAAAATAGAATTAAATGCAATAACATACTAGAAAATCAAGCGAAAGAGGTCGGCAAGTGTTTTTAAGGAAGGGTTATGTAGGTTACAGGATTCGCGAATCCCTTATATATGACATTTTTATGCACTTAAAAGCTTCATTTGTTATATATATATATATACCTATACATACCTGGGCATGCCTCAAAGCCGCATTCAGGACGTAACATCAGTAAAGGAGTCTCTCCGAAGCAGATACAAGCATCTTCTTGGACAGATTTGGTCATCCAATCTGTCGGCGTTGAAAAAGGTGTGTGCGACTAACGTGCTTGCCGTCCCGATTCTACTCTACTCGTTCGGAGTGGTTCAATGGACGAAGAACGAACTCAAGGCCCTTGATGTCACCACACTTAAGACCATGCATATCCATAAAATCTTGCATATCAATTTGTCAGTTCCACGATTATACATTTCACTCCGTCAAGGCGGACGCGGACTTCTGAAACTGCAGTGTCTTCATAACCGAAATTGTTTCAAGTACAGCTTACATCGTTGCAAATGAAAAAGATCCTCTCCTCAAAATAACAGCTGAGATCCTCGTCCTGAATTTTAACGTCAGGAGTGAGGAAAGTCCTTGTCGAAGGAGAAAACTTTATCTTTTCTCAGTTCATCAGGGCTTAATTCAGGTACAGAGGGTTTTATTTTCGCATGCCGGGACGGTGTCATTTCCACCTTAGCATATCGTGACCGCATTTTATGTCAAGAAGTTCCAAGCGATAAGTGCAGAGCGTGTCATACACACGCTGAGTACCTAGAACACATACTATCGGGGTGTCCCACCCACAAAGGAACGACGTATATCTACAGACACAATGCGGCGCTAAGAGTGATTTATTACCATCTTTGTCGCTCTTATGGTGTTAGGCACGACGCTGCCCTGCCGAACGCTCCAAGGGAGATAGAGTCAATTCTCCAAAACATGAAGTGCCAAATTTTCTGAAACTACGATTTTCGGACAGCAGTCTCCGTTGCACACTCGAAGCCTGACATTGTTCTCCAAGACTTTGAGAAACATTACCAACGCATACTCTAACGATTTCTTAGTGCGCCACTGCGCTTACGTCAAGCAGATCCTTTTCATTGGTAGAAAATGGAGATTCAAGAGTACAGCTAATTATTCTCTTCTCTCCGCCAATGAGATATTTCTCTTCAGGTATATGCAGTCATGCTCCGAGCCCTCGTCAGGACCACTGTACCAATACGTTTGCCTAAACCTTTTCTTTTATAAACAACTTTTTTTACATACTTCAAACAATTCATAGCAAAACAAAAACTGAATTTATCTTACCACTCAACTAAACTTATTCTTCTTGTAACACTGGCGAGGGAGGTAGAAGATCTTTCTTTTCAACTTAAATTTTCCCACTCAACACTTCATATTTACTTTGACCTGTGATTCGAGACGATGTAAGACGAAACGTTTAGACCCTTTCTTCTAATCTATTAAACTAAATCTTACTATATAATTCCTACAATCCTAAAATTCCAGACCACTTTGTCACTCTACCAGAAATTTCTCAGAAACGTACATCATTCATCGACTTCTCGGCATATTTCGCTATTTCCACTCACTGTCTCTATTTACCAATAGACAACTTTTTAATGGAAAAAGTAGAGCATGAAAAGTTTGAACAAGTGAAGCAAAGGTAAAAGTAGATTTGTGATAAGGGTGAGGGATAGAGATTAATGAAATGAGGTTATTTTTATCATTACAAAAAGTTTAGATATGATAAAATGCCGTGAGACATCGCCAATTGACTGATTTTTGTGACAGAAATGAGAAACAAAGCATTAAAATATTTGTTTAAACAAAATTATTTTGGAAAAACCCTGTCTTGAGCAGCAAAATCGTGAAATAGGTTCTTATCCATTGATTCCAATAAAAAATAAAGATAAAAAAGTGCTTTCGAACTATTACTTAACTCTATCAAACCACTACAGAAATATTTTAAAAGAAGCAACCACATCCGAGAAAACCCCTTGTCTATGGTCCAGAGCGTCCACAAAATCGAAAATATTGATACACAAAGAGTTGCATAACTTTTTAAGTTTTTAATTTAAAGAACAAACAAGAAAGTACTTTTAAGTTATTATTTAACTTCGCTTGCAAGTATTTTCGATAAATAAGACCAAAATATCAAGCGTTATCAAAAATAAAATTCTCCTTTTAATGTATTTTACTTATCGGTCGTCGTTTGGATTGAAACTAGAATTTTCGACTTACTCCTTTCCGATGCTTAAAACCAAAAAGACGAGTCCCATGAAAAAATAGTTGACAGAAATATTCTAGATATTTTAGAAAGCTTCAATTCTTCTCTTAAACTTTTTTCGCGTATCTGTATGCGTTTGGCGTAGAATTGGAATATTTAATTTTTGGACAACATTTTTGATGGATAAAACCATAAGCGTTGGTGAAGGAATACTGGTTAACGAACTCATTCTTCCCCGGAAACTTCTTGAAAGCCATAATTATAATTCTTAGAAAAATCATCATACGAAATATTTTCATGAAGGATTCGTATCTAAGTTTAATATCATATTTTTTTGCCATAAGCACATAAAATGTTCATTAACTACACAAAGCTCCGACACAAAATTTAACAATTTATAATATTTGTCATAGCCAGCTATTTTGTAAATGAAACTGCATAATTATACATTTAATACGTTTTTCTTTTCAGCAAGAGTGCTGCATGTTACGTTTACCAATTCCAATATTAAGGCTGTATTATATAAAGGCCATAAAATGTTATGATGTGGAATCCAGGAATTAAAAAAATATTAACTAGCTTACAAGAAGCTTTAATGAGAAAAATTATTCTTTTTTATCTCCACGAAATAATGTTTATTTGTGACATTTCATTTATATTATTCTCTATTAACAATATTAATGGTTACATTTTTTTTTTCTTGCAATAATAATCTCGAGGCACTATTAAAATAATTAGATTTGAAAAAGCACTTACTCGAGTGAAAAATTTTTACAGTTGCATATTTATAAAATGAATTGTCTACAACAAGTGTTAATTTAATTATCAGCTGAACATCGGGATTAAATATCTTTATTATGTATAAAATTATATATTCCCTGTTAACAATTTTTCGTGGTATATAACTACTTTTGAAAAAGCTTCAATTGTGTTTATCGAAAAGAGGAGATGAAAAACTAAAGAAAAACCATCATTTAAATTTTTATGATGATAAGTCATGACTAATTACAAGTCAAATACAAAGTATAATGCATTTAAGGTAAGAAATCACTCTTTTCAACATTTGCGCACTATACTCAAGTATTTGTTTATATAAATTAATTATTTTGATGAACATGTACATTATTATTCTAGAACTAGTTGTCAATACATTTGTAAAGATACAAATAGAATAAGTCACTTTATTATATGATAAATATTAATATGATTGCATTTCATTAACTAAAAAATGAAAGCTGTAGAGCGTAGCTTTCAAAGTTTTCAATCAAAAAATATAAAAACATAATAATATTGGTAAAGCTTTCAGTTACCTTTCAAAATCGATGGATGCAGCAGATTCAAATTAAAGTTGTCGTTCAAAATATTGATAGTGTTCAACAAAGTGTACCTAAAGGTTTTGACTTTTACTAAAAGTATTTTGAAAATCACACAAACGTGACTGGTTTTAGTTTTAGGCATAGATATTTTACTTTCTAAACTTTATTTTCTGAAAGAATATCTCTGATTGAAAAAGTAAACAAATATAATTTTTTGTTAAATATTCGACATTCATATTATTTTTCTTCATTCTAATAACTGTAGCCAAATATTTTGAAGTCTGATATTTCTTCTTGTAAGAGATTCATAACAAAATAGTCAATAATTCTCAGTTATAGCACTTCAGAACATATGATCATCAAAAGATGTAAAGGCCATTAGCCCATGATTTACTCGAAAGTTGAAAATATCTGAGTTCGAAGTGTAGCGAGTTCATTAAACTTACATCGTTTACACCATAAGCACCCGGAAATTTTTGTAACCTAAATAAACAGCTTGTCCGTACTACGAGAATAAACCAATTTACATTCACGAATTCATCTAATATCGAATCACGGTATGAACGAGTTTCATACAGGACAAAGCTTTACAGAGCTTAACGACCTGCAATAAAATTGGAAAACTACAAGTATCGATTCGCCGAAATTCCTGTGTCGCCGCAACAATGTCAATTTGCACCTGACATTTTTTTTAAAGTACACTTTTCCTTTATCCATTCTGTTTTTTGTGACCCATTTCCATCCTTTTTTCAGAAATCAGATTATGGGAGCTACAACTGTGTAGCGAAAAATCCACGGGGAGAGACAGATGGCACAATTCGCGTTTATGGTAAGTAACTAGAAAATCTACTCTTGTATATTTTAGCGAAATGCTTTTATTGAAAATCTGTCGTTTTATTTTTCAATAAATTTAAGCTGCAGTTTCAGTTTTCAGCAAACGGGTTGATCTTTAAAGATTTTCCCTTTTACAGGAAAACAGAAGGCGCTAAACGCGCGAGACTTTTTATCTCGCGCAATTTTGAAATCAAAACAACAATACCACTGCAAAGTACTATACATGTATTTATTTTTGCTCATTTTATGAGCATTTTGCTTTCTCATAGGTATCAAATGAATTTGCATCTCCATAGAAGAAGGTTTTTCCCTAACAAAAGAAAAAATGGATACTTTCAATAATTCTTCAAACTTATGTTTCTGTCTTACCGAAAATCTCATTTTCAGAAAATCAGAGAGGCTAACAAAATTTCAATCGCTGTGTTCTGTTACAATTAACAACTTTTCAACTTACGGTAGTGTTATATTCTGGATTGAAACCAAATTTTTTTTCATAGAAACAATGGCACTTTTTTTATTGTTCGAACTAGCTACTTATATTTATCCAGAATGGTAATCGAAAGTTCGTCAATAGATCAATCCACGCGTCTCGAAGACGCGAAGAATTAAATCGAATACAGTCCTGTTATACTCCCAATACAAAAAAAAAATCTTTTTGTAAACAAGGAAAATAGTTTTGTTGAAAAGTTCAAAAACAAAATTGGTATGTTATGGAAGGTCATGAAAGGTTCCTGATTTGGGCAATCGATGCGTTTTAAAGACGCGAAAAAATATATCATATACATTACTGTTGTATTTCCAATATTAAAAAAGCTTCTCTCGTATTAACAAGATGAAGAATATATTTTTTTAAATCATGAATCGGTATTTCTAGATTAGGAGAGGTCACAGAAGTTTCGTCAGTAGGTCATTCGATGCGTTGATCTAACTCAAAATTCTATCAAACCTGGAATATCAGTCGAAGTTATAATTCGTCCAAATCTCAGGATAATAGCTCTTGTACATTTGGAGATATCGTTGATAGGAAAGAGTTAGATGCAAAGACACACACATAGACATTTTATAAAAATTGTATTTTCAAACTCCTGGGGTCAAATTATACCAAAATATGTCAAAAAATTACTTTGAAAATGTAGGTAATTATGAACCTCCCTCTGGAAGGAAAAATTATTAATGACACATTTTTGTACTCCATAGTATCTATTATGTAAAATATTGTAAAAGAAAGCCAAAACATAATTTTTGATTATTGATGAAAATGGATATTTAAAATGATGAATCTTCAAAACAAAAACAAAAAATTAATTTTCATTAAAGTAGTCCAACTTTCAACCAAGCTGTTGAATTTTCAACCAAGAAAGATTAATTATCAGCAAAAAATATTATAGTTGTTATTGCAAACAAAACTATTTTAATTTCAAATAAAAAACAGTTTAATTCAACAAAAAAGCACAAATTTTTACCAAAAAAGTTTAATCTTTAGCCAAAACAAATAACTTTTTAAACAAAAAGCTATTCTTTTACCCCCCAAAAAATTAGCTTTCCACTATGAATATTAAGATTTTACAAAAAAAAATTCAAGAAAATGTCAATACAAATTTTAAGCCAAAAATAGAATAGTTATATTCCTAGTTGAAAAAATTAATTTTCAACAAAGAAATACGAATTGTAAACCGCAGAGATGAATTTTCAGCCAAAAAGACAAATTTTGAACAAAATAGTTGAATTTTCAACAAAAACAGATTATTTTGTGTTAAAGCAGTTGCATATTTAAGCACAAAAGGTAACATTTCTACCAAAAGAGAATGAATTTTCAAACCAAAAAGACAATGAAGGACAATATTTTTGATCATTTATGAAAATTGATGTCTTAACTTCAGAATTATTATATAATATTTTTATACAATATATACACAATGAAACCGTTAAATTTTGGTTCGAAAATATCAACTCCCGACGAAAAATACTAACAGAACCTAAAATTATTCAAAATTGTCAGTTTTTTTTAAAGTCTAATGACTTTTGTTTAAAATAATCAACTTGCGGTGAAAAGTATTAAGATAAACAAAATTTGTTCCAATATTCCAAAATGTGTAATCTTCTGTGAAATTCAATTATTTTTATTATATTGAATGTAGATGTTCAAAGGGTAAGAAATTGTACCGCCTAACATGCAGATATTCATGCCAAACATCTAACTTCTTGACAAATTTTAAATTTAAATTTATCATAATGAATTATCGTGATATTGAACATTTTGGAAATACATATTATCATTCAAGAAGCATAATTATTTTCTGCAATACAATTACCCAGGGTGACCTCTGGGCCAGGAAACAGGAAGATGATCGGAATTTTTTGAGAGCGGGAAATGACAGTGAATTTATTTTTTGTCCAGTATTTTTACAAACTTCTGAAAGAAAAATCTATCTAATCACGTAAAATATCACAAATTTTATATCACAAGATATATAATGCAATTTAAACTAATTTTTATTCTAACTTTTTTTGAATGCTAAGTTGAGTTGTTAACTTTTTCAGTTATGAAAGTATTCAGTTTACAATGTGGAATTCTAAAATTTGTTACTATCAACATTTTCCATTTTACACCTTCACTTTTAAGGTTAGATTTTCAATTTAAAGAATGTTACAAATCAGTTTTAAAAACTTACACAATACAAGATTGATATTTTTCGAAACTGAAATTTCTTGACAAAAAATATTTCAAGTTAGTCAACTGTGAATATAAACTAAATAATGATTTGAGAAAGTAAACTGTAGTTCGTGTATTCGAAATTAAACAGTAATTGATTGATTTTATACGACGATTCTGAATCTGATAAAATGAAACAATTTACAGATTTTGTCGTTAAAAATTAAACTGTTTCAATTCGAAAGCCTTAGTAGTTAATCAAATGTAAACTTTCGACTGAAAATTTATAAAATATTTATTGTTTCAGTCTAAATATACAATTTTTCACGAGTTTGATTTGAAAAATTGTAATTAGGAAAAAGAACCATTTTTTAATAGTCAGGAATGTTTGAATGTTTATTTTAAATGAACAATTATGAATAAAATATACAAAACTAAGCAATTTGAAACTGAATTGTTTGAAACAGAAAGCCGTGAATCGTTCAAATTTCGGAACGTTAAACTCAATCTTTGAACGTTACAATATTAATTTTAATTGTTCTAATTAAAAATTTATTTTTTGTAAGTGAAAATGTTGAATACTGATGTGTAAATAATAAATGAAAATGTATTTATTTAGACAAAAATTCAAGTAAGTTGAGGAGATATTTAGAAGATTCTATATAACATTTTTAAGCTTTTAAGGATTTTGAAGGGGTTTAAGATAATAAAAATATTGTCTTAAGATTTCTGGGAAAATTTCGAATGATTTTCATTTTGAAGAATCAATTTTAACTGAATATTGAAGAATATTGTAAAACAAAAGTAAATTTGAATGAATAAATAAAAATTGAACAGTTAGAAATTTGGCCAAAAATAGATTTTTTAGTAAAAAAACGTAGTTTTAAGAGTATGTTTCAAAAGATTTCAAAACCATTTCGACATTTGAATAACAATTGCACAATTGTGCATTTACAACGATTCTGAATTGAAGAATTCTAACTTCTAATTTAAAAAGTGTTTAATTAAAAAAAATTGTAATCTTTCAATTTTCAATGTTTCAAGCCTACAATTGCGTAAAATGATATAATTTTGAAAATTTATGAATTTATTGATTCATTCTTCAATTCGAAGCATTGAAAAGAATAGACTACATTTATAATTAATACAAATTTCAATTCGTTAAAACGATTACTTCAGACAAATAATTTTTTAAGAACAAGAAAAAATCTGCCTCAGCCCAGATTTGGACCGGGATTATGAATATCGCAAAGAGTGGAAATAGACGCTTAAATTTCGCTGTTTGAAAATAATCTTTTTATATTTCATGATTGAATTAGAAGATTCTAAATTGTAAATATAAAAACATGGTTTCTATTTAAACATTTGTTAATTATATTTATAACATTCATAATTAATATATTCATATACATGGTAGTCAAGGGGTCGGTTTAATTATGAATGAAAAAGCAAGACAGCATCTCAAAGATCATGATTTTGTATCACGTGTGTGTGTGTGTGTGTGTGTGTGTGTGTGTGTGTGTGTGTGTGTGTGTGGATGTCACACTTTCTTGTGAACATGATAACTTGAAAACGGTTGCAAATAAATTTATGAAATTTGGAGGGATTATGTTCACCATTAATATATGAAATGTAACTAAAGGATTTCTAAAAATATTTATTGCATTTTTTTAGCACTCAATAATATTTAAAAAATCGGTTTTTTATAATAAACCTTTTTTCATTATCATAATTCAAAATGTATGCAACAATATGAAAGATTCCTTGGTTCGAGACGAATCGATTGACCCATAATAATAATACATTTTATTGAAGAGGACGGAAGTTATCGTCATTTATATTATATTTAAAATAGATTTTTACAGTAAAAAATGTTTCATTCTCATAATTTAAATTTGACGCGAGAATAGAAAAGATGTGTTGATTCGAGACGAATGGATTGACCTATAATACTGATACATTTCATTGAAGAGTAAGAAAGCTATGGTAATGCATAATATTTGAAAATATGGTTTTTTATAGTAAAACTTTTTTCTTTGACATAATTCAAAGTTAATGCAGAATAAAGAAGATTCTCTGGTTCGAGACGGATCGATTGACCTATAATATTAATATATTTCATGAAAGAGTTGGGAAGTTATGGTCATTTTATATTATATTAAAAATCGATTTTTATAGTAAAAATTCGCTCATTCTCATAATTTAAAGTTGATGTGAGAGTAGAAAAGATGTGTTGATTCGAGACGAATTGGTGACTTATAATATTGATACATTTTATTGAACAGTAAGGAAGCTATGGTAATGCATAATATTTGAAAAAACGGTTTCTATAGTGAAATTTTTTTCATCAACATAATTCAAAATTGATGCAAGAACGGAAAACTATGATATTAATACACTTTATTGAAGAGTAAGGAAGTTATGCTCATTTATAATATTTGAAAGATTTGTTTTAAACCGAAAAACTTTTTTTAATCAACACAATTCAAAGTGGATGCATAAATAGAACAGACTTTTTGATCATAAATTTTGAAATAAAATAATTCTGACGAGTTTTGTAAAAAAATCATAAGGCTGGGAAAGGGATAGGGTGCGACAGAACTTTTCCGTTCCCTTTTCCAGCACGAAAAATTACCATTTCAAATACAAAATTTGATTTGCCATTGTATTTTAAGAATTGTTTGTATTATTTTGTAATTTTGTATTTTTTGCAAATTTGTATTTTTAAACTGAAAAAAATGAAAAATTTAGTTTGTCTATCATTTAAAAAATCTCTAATGCTTCCTCTATGAGGAAGCAAATACATTTGCTGACGGGAAGCAAAGTGCTCGTGAAATGAGCACCGTATAATTATAAATACAAAGTGGATATACTCGAGATCGAATTCACAGCTAGTTATTACCCCTATCTACAAGAAGACACTGTCTGAAATTTGAGATATCTCCACATTTTAAAACAATTTTCAACGCTTTTTTAGACTGCTTATAGCCCAAACTACAAAGAAAGTTCTCTCTAATTTTTGTTGGAATTTACTATTTATTTTATTTGTAATGCCGTTTGTAATACTGGCCCATCGGTATTGTAATGATTGTAATAACTTGTAATTGTAAGAAGATGAAATGGAAGAGGATTTTATATATATGGTAGTTCCAATTTACTTCTCGGCTCTGACTCTTGGCTGGTTATCCAATTACATGTAAAGTACTAATCACGCAATTAATCTCAATCTATTTAATAACACCTTCATTACACCCGATGCACACGGAGCCTATCCTGTGAATCTTTCTCTCCTTCTCTCTCACCTTTGCTCTCTTGGCTCTTCTCTCTTTTTCCCTCCGTGCCCTTTGCGAATCGTCGACACGCCCCTCCTATCGCATTCCAGCAGAACGCGAATCGCTCACGTAGGTATACACCACGAGCAAGACGTATTACACGATTCCGGTTTAATTGAAACGAATATGGACCCTGAGGCATGTCGATTACATGCCAGAGCACCCCGAACCACACTGTGTATCCCAGCGTGCCTTTGGGTCCCGAACAAAACACTAAGTGCCAAGTAAAAGGACCAGGTTCTTCACTCTCAATTCGCACTCGAAAAAAGTCAAGAAAATACATTTTTAATTTTTTTTCGATAGTTTTTGTAAATAGTTACACTCACACTCACTTCCCCTACTTCCCCTCCGTTTCCTTACTATCCCCCTTCTTACTTCACCCATCCCTCTCGATACTTCCTTTCCCCTACTTCCACTCTCCCTCACTTTCCAGCAACCCCTCCCTTCCTTGTGATTCCGCGTCCTGCCCCTCCCTTCACTTTCCGTACGTCCCATCACCTCAATTTCTCTAATTCCCTTCCCCCACTTCCTTTTCACTTCCCTATTTTCCCTCTCCTCACTTTCCGTGCTTCCCCTACCTTCAATATCCCTACATCACCCGCCCTAACCCGCTCCTTTCCCTTACTTGCCCCTCTTATAATCCTCATCTCCTCCCTTCCCCTATCTTTCCTCCTCCTACTACTCCTACCTCCTTCTGCTCTCATCGCTTCCCCTTTTTACTCATCTCGCTTCCCCTTTCGGGAAAAGAGTATCCATTTCGCGCGCGGATAACACTGGGGAGGTTTGACGCTGAGGAGGACTGTTCACGCTCAATGATAGACCTTTGAATGGCTACTTTTAAACTGGACAGTCGGAAAAACAGCTGAACTTGGAAATATAGTTTTCTGCAGTTTTCCTCTCCCCTGGCCAAACATCCACACAAATGTCATTACTTCTAATAAAGTTGGATGCATCCGCGGGTTATCACTGGATGTGATTAACTTCATACAATGATTTCAAGCCCACCTTAGGAAAGAAAAATTTTCACAGGTCCATACCCAGTCCGTACCCATCCGAAAATTTTATTTAGACCGTAGAACAACTAGATTCGGGATATTAGGTTAATATATTAAAATTTTTATTAGGGGTTGCTCGTAAACTACTTTATCAATTTCAGGGGGAGGGGATCGCGCCAAAAACTAGGGTTGGAAAAAGGGGGAAGGGGTAGTGGAAGTAACGTTACGAAGTCAGATAACATTTAGTACGTTTCCTGTTGATAAATTTTAATAAAGTTTGCAAATTTCGCGAAAGATGTCCCTGCAACGGAACAGTTCATTAATAACTTATTAAGTTTAAAAGACACTTTCATATTTCAGACTTGACACTCTTTCCTCTATTTCCCTCTTTTCTTCCTTTTTAAAAAATTCTTATTTTTCAACTGTTTTTAAGATAATTCCACTTTTTCCCCTTTTGTTCGCTTTTTCTCTTAAATTCCAACTGAAGTGAAGTGCTTGACTCGACTTTTGTGCTTGAAAATTGAACTATTCGGTTAAAAGTTCAACTATTTTGGTAAGAATTCTTCTTTTTTCTTGCTTGAAAGTTCAACTATTTGGTTGTTAATGCAACTCTTTAGTTAAAAATTAATTTGTTGTTGTACAAAATTCGCCTTTTTAGGTTGAAAATTCATCTCCTTTGGTAGAAAATATTTTTTGGTTGAAAATTCAACGTTTTTTTTTGAAAATGCGAAATATTTCGACTCAAAATGGCTAGGGAGGGTGGTACAAAATAGCGAGAAATTGATAACGTAGTTCATGAACGGTCCCTTATATGTGATGTATTACAAATATATAAAGAAAAGATTGTTATTTTTCAGAAAATTCTTTATCATTTACGGAAATGTCCGATAAACATTTTTATTCTAATACTTCATTTCCTTGTTTCTTTCCAATAACTGATAATCCTGTAACGCAACTATTTACGTTCTGCTACAACTACTTCCTCCGTTATCGACCCGTTTCCCCGGCTTGATTCAAACAGGTTGGCGTTTCGACGCTGCTGTCTAAAGGAAAATTGTAATAAAGCAATTCTTTCATCCGGAATTCTAAGATTAGCACCGAGAAAGATACACAAATTTTATTCGGTTTCGTTCATTAGTGATTGGAGTCCAAAGTCAAAGATCCAGATTTTATATTTTCATCTGAATTCGCGATTGCAGTATTTCCTAAAATCATATTATCTTCTAAACCATTCAATTCTTTTTCATTATTGAACTTGATTTTCAAAGCGCTTATTGCTTGTCTCATATTTCTTGTGACTTTTTGACTAAAATTTAAACAAAATACAAAAATCTGGGCTCATTCGAGGCAGGATTTCTCAAAATTTCACAAAAGGATTGTAAAAATACTCGTAAACTTTTCGTTCAATAGTAATTGAACTTGAAAGTCGGAGACCAATATTTTTAAAATGTCACGTAGTAGAATCTAAAAACAGACGCATAACACCAAGAAATCCCATGTAAATACAACGGTTTACAAATTTTAACCCAATATAAAAAGAAACTACCCCTAGATAAACAAAAAAGGCCTCAGAAAAAGAGCTTTAAGAATTGAATGTGTTTCCTAAAAGATTCTGTTGTTTAATTTTTCGAAAATTTGACTTTAAAATTTAATATTAAAAAAGAAGATTTTAAATTTCATAGATTTTTGATTGTTAATAAAATGAGAATATGATATGGTTGTAGGTAGAAGAGATCGAACGATTTACTCGCGTTGTGAGGTATTTGCTTGAGTTCACAGGGCAGCGCCCTTGCTGGGAGTTAACTCTCCCCTGCTGGGACTACGGACATGCGATGGAACGGAGCTGATGTATGGATTGGATGCAATCTTCGGAAGACGGAAGCTCATGAGATATTTTACTATCCTCCATTTTTTATGTTCAATTTTTATCATTTATTACAAAACTATAATAATATTCCTCTTAAAAAAAGGTTTTTGTAATTATGAAAGTGACTACAATATTTCGTAATTAATTCCTCAATAGATTCAAACAAAAATTGGACACATGTCCTACCTTCCCTACTACGAGTGGCTTAAAAATTGTTAAAAATTTTTTTAAATACTCGAATCAAAACGAACGTTCGAATTTACTTCATATTTTAATCAAACCTTCCAGAGAGCTCCTTCTTGTGAATCACAAAAAATTACTTTTAAAAAGAAATTTCTAAAAAGTCTGACTTCCACAAACAAAAAAGGGGTTCGCAGCCTATTAACACTTAATTAAGTTGTTTGAATTCCTCTCCTCTCCTCTCCTCTCCTCTCCTCTCCTCTCCTCTCCCTCGTCCTCTACACACCCACCCATAGTTCCTTCCTCTTCACTTACTTCCCTTCCTCGTTTTGCCTTCCCTAAGCTCCCTCACCTACTTCTCCTACTTCTCCTCTTCATTTCCCCTCTCCTAGTTCTCCTATCCCTTCATTACTTCCACTTTCCACTTCTGTCCTACTTACCTACTTTCCCATCACACTTCTCTTCCACTCCCACTTTCCTTATCTCGCTTATCTGCTCCCTTCCTTCCCCTACACCCTCGAATATTTCCTTACCCCTCTGTTCCTCCACTAAATCGTAATTCTTTGCTTAGAATCAAATACATTTTTTTCGTCTTTTAAACCATCAGTGCGATTCGGATGATGAATAGCATCGACCTTTGCCAAATAATGAGATGCTAGACTCACTTGGGTATATCTCAACGAACTTTGAAATATATAAAAATTATTTTTAAGGTACGACTAGCTAAATAAATATCAAAATAAGTGTCCAGATACCGATGGCATTAGCTGCGTGGTGAATCTAGACTTGGGAAGAGTCCAGATGTCAAGCCATTTCGAACGTGGATAGCACTCGGATGGGTGACCATCTGCGACGTACGACCACTTTGTGTAATCGCTCCACTCCAATTAATGTCAAATAAAAGGTTTGACGACGAGAATGATTGTTGTGTATTCGATAGGTTGGGCCGAATGTTCGTCTTCAAACTTGACTGTCGAAAAACCGGTTAACTCGGGAGGTGGTCTTCTGCAGTTTTCCTCTCTCCTGGCCAAGCTTCCAGGCAAATGAGAGTTCTTCTAATAAAGTCGAATGCAGCCGCGTGTTATCACGAGTATAATAGATATAATAGGTATAATAAGTATAATAGGTATAATAGGTATAATGGGTACAATATGTTTTTAACTGCAGTGCTAAGGGACTTGAGTGGACCAGGCTAACAAGACATTAATAATAATAATAAGTGTCCAGATTTAGTTTAAATACAAAAAATAGTTTATTTGCAGTCCATGCCGAAAAATTGAAGATTGTTTGTTGTTGTTAAAATAAGTATTAGGACCGGAAAGAAAAGTAACCCTTTTTTATGATTGCTATTTAAGATATTTCATTCACTCATTCTGTCTACCTGGAATCCCTCACCTCAAGGACCGATCCTAATCATATCCGAAATCCAATTCTTCCTGATTCAAAATCGAATTCCAGAAATGCTTCCCACGCTACTTATAGCACCTTCGCACACATTTGATCCCGATCTAGCCCAATGAATATCGATCGGCCATTTGTTCCTATTGGAAGGAGCTATTAACATTACTTTCCGATGCGACCGAGCGTGGACTCGGAAACGCACTTAAAATCTGAAATCCCACTTTTCCATTAATGAAACTCGGCAACCCTTCGCTCATACGCCAGTGTCCTGTACGGCCACGTGTATAAAATAGGAGGGGGGGGTTAGATGGGGCGGGGGATGCATAGTGGGAGCAACATATCAGAACGACTATCTATCGCTGCCTTTTACGCTAATTGATAAATCGTGTAACGTTAATGAATGGAGAGAATGAAAGAGTGCGACTCGATATGGCCAGCGGAGAGCAAATATCCCCCCCCCCCCCACTTGAATAAAAGAAAAATATTATTCGGTAATTAGGAAATTGGAAGTCTTCAGTAAGTTTCAAATTCAAGGATCTTTTTTTATTACGTAAAGTACAGTGTTCCAGTATTCACTACCAAAGAGTATAGGACAGAGTCCAATACAGTGTAGCTTACAGTTCCTCACATCAAAATCTTTATTTCTAATATTATTTTCTTTATACAAATAATGAGACATAGATTATTGTCACGTCTTTTTTATTTGTTCTTGCGAGGATTCTGTGGAAGAAAAATTATATGCGAATCGTTTATCGAAATGTAAAAAAACTTGATATGACTGGTCATCATGAAGATTGCGGAGGGTGATATATCAACATCAAATGGTTCCTCGATGTTTTCGAGGAAAATTTACATTTTATTTTCGTGGAGCTTCGAGATGCTGATATGGCGTCCGAGAAAAACGGACATTGTGAAATGACTATTTCATTCCGTCCAAATGGATATGATTTTGAGTAAAAAAAGTTCTGATACTTCTAAGTACTCCTAAGTACTTTCTAGTACATAATAGTACTGCTAAATAATTTCAAGAGTTTCAAGTGATTCAAGGTACTCCCGATTACTTCCTAGTACTTTCCAGCTCTTCTAACGTTTTTCTAGTCCATTTGAGTACTTTCTCGTAGAAGTACTTTCCAGCAGAAGTACTTGTCCACTAGAAATATTACTCACTATCATAAGTACTTTCTAGCCTTATAATACTTTATGAGGAGCAATATCTAGTATTAGTACTCACTAGTAGTGGTACATTCTAGTATTAATACGTAGTAGTATTATCTGATACTTTCTTATTTTTACTGGTAATATTTCTTACTAGCCGCTATATTTTTTGGACTTCCCAGTTCTACCTTGTCCTTACTGGCAGTTCCTCGTACTTCATGCTACTTCCCAGTACTTCCTAGTACTTTCCACTACTTCCCCCCCCCCTAACCGATCCTAGCTTATCATCCCCTTCCTTACTCCCTATACCCTGATCTATTTCTCCTCCCCTCTCCTCCTACAAATACTTCCTCTTCTCTCACTCCCCATCTACCTTACTTATTCATACTTCCCCCTCCCCCCATTCACATCCCATACTCTGCCCACTCAGCTTTCTTTGCCCTTATTCTCTCCCATCATTTACCTCTCCTCCCCTACTACACCTACTCTATGATCTTACTTTCCTACTTAATACTTCCGCTCACGTACCTCCCTACTTTCCGTCTCTTACTTTCCTTCTGAGGAAAAAGCTATATCCTTGCGCTTCATATTACTTTCCAATACTTCCTAATACTTTCCACTCCTATCCCTCCCTTATCCGTCCCTATCTTATCATCCCCTCCCTTATCTATTTTTTCTCCCCTCTAGTCCTACAAATATTTATCTTCCCCTCACTACCCTACTTCCTTAACCACTCATACTTCCCTTTTCCCTTACTCCCCTCACTCCTCTAGTCCCCTATTCCATTAATCACTCATACTTCCCTTTCCTCTCATCCTCTCATCCTCTCTTATCATTTTCCTTCCCTCCTCTACTACACCTACCCTAAATCTTACTTCTCATCTTATCACTTCCGCTCACATACCCTCTACTCTCCCTCTCTTACTTCTCTTACTTCCCCTACTTCATATCACTTCCCAGTACTTCCTAGTACACTCCACGACTTCTTAATTATTTATCATACATCCCAGTACTTTTCATTACTTCTTAGTTATAGTGCACCCCAGTACTTTCTAGTACTAGTACAAATTAGTAGAGGTACTCGCTATTAGTATTACTTTCAGCTAGTAATATTTCACAGTAAAGTTTCACAAGTAATAGTACTTTATAGTATTAGTACTTCATAGTGGTTGTACTTTATAGTAAAAGTACATTTTAGAAATATCAGTGCCTTGTAGTGATAGTACTTTATAATTATGGTACTTTATAGTACCCAAGATCAGTAGAAATTTCTAGTATAGTAGCATAATAGTATTATAATATTGTCAGAATTAATTTTAAATCATGCAGTCCATGCTGAAGTCACAGAATAATTTTTAACTTAAATATGTTGTTTCTCAAAGGAATTAAGATGAAACGTATCTTACCGATTTCACAAAAAAATGGATAAAGTTATAAGTATTTGAATTTTTAGAAATCAGAACTAAAAAATGTGAAAAAAATATCAAAATTTACGAAATGGTAACGCTGTTCCTGAAAATATGCAAAGTCAATTTACTCAAAAACACCACCGTTTTTTTCTTAATTTTCTTTTAAGATTCGTCGAAAAAGTAAATAGTATATTCCATGGTAGTCTGCCATGTACCCGTATATTGGACAGAAAAGAGATTTTTGCATACTTTTCACAAAAATTTAGACCATTATTTGATAATTTGCGTTTTTAATTTTGAAACTTCAATTACTTATAACTTTGTCATCAAAAAATTTTCCTCAAATCACTAAGATACGAGTTGTTTTATTTCTTTTGAAAAACAACATATTTAAGTGACAAATGGTTCTGTTACTTTAGAATGTACTGCCTGCCCGATTTGAAACAACGGTCTATTACTGCATTTTTGACTTGTTAACAATAATTCGACTAAAATTTAAAAAATGTATATATAAAGCATCTCCTGAGTAGAAAATGAAAGATCCTCCGCTTCGCAAGGAGGATGACCTTGGTTACAAATACGTTTATTCCACACATGGAAGATTCTCCTCGCACACAGTTGGACTGATAGACGGACAGAGTGGACCGCTAACAGAGAGCTATATGGCGTCTCTGATTGCCCATTGTTCGACTA
Source organism: Andricus grossulariae (assembly GCA_011634705.1). Lineage (NCBI taxonomy): Eukaryota > Metazoa > Arthropoda > Insecta > Hymenoptera > Cynipidae > Andricus > Andricus grossulariae. The sequence continues at coordinate 248,321,571 of JAABKJ010007545.1, read as the reverse complement.
ATAAGATATTCCATCTCCGAGCGGCGTCGGAGACTGGACCAAGACGAGAATCTCTCATCTCACTTGGTCGTCCAATCAGCGCTCAGCTTTAGACGGAAGCAGCCAATGGCTGTGTCTCTTTAGCCAGTCTTTCTTTCCCACAGCAAATGAGACGGAGGATAAGTCAACCGATAAATAATACTGGGTCCGCAACCAGCTGCGCGGTTAATGCGGCTCCACCTAAAAATGTAATACGGGCTTAATTGAGCTCTCCCGGGACATCCGCGAGCACCTTTAGCCTTTATAGTTTGAAATACGAGAACGACTGACGTAAATATCTATCTCGTAGGTAATTTCGACTACCTGCATGATTAATCAAGCGAGTGCTGTAGTATCTTCCCTTGGATATACCTACAGTGTAATAGCTACATCGATTACGATATTAATTTCAGGCTGTCGTGCGATAAACGATTTTCATTTCGTTATTGTTTATTACTTTGTCTTTACGAGATCGTAAATTTTTTAATGCGATCCTCCTGTCGCAGTACCAATCGTTTTGACCAATTTAAACCTTTCGATAATGAGAATCATTTTCTGGTATTGGTTGTAAATTCGATATTTTTAATTACGAAATAAAAATAATGGTTATTGAAAGGAGTAGTTTATTTTCAATGTATACTTGTATTGTATTGTAATCTCTACTATACTCTACAGTAATTTTTACCAGTCCGTATTTATACATAGATGCCCAGTTTAATTTGTCTTCAAGAGTACCTGTTATCATCGCGTGAGAAAGAACAGTATATAATAAAAGTGGAAGCTTCAACTCAAGAAAGATTAAAACAGCGAATGAACTTTAATCGAATAATAAATCACCGCAAACTCAGGACCGATTCACAGTTTGATGTTTTTTTTTTCAATAAATATCCACAACATTTTATACGAAACCTTCTTTTCGTCTCTGTTTTTCATTCTGTCTTCAACTCGTCGACGGGTAGGCAAAAAAACGATTCACTTTACTAGATAATTCTATACAGTAGCTGTTAAAGGGCGTGAAACAAGAAAGTAGGTGTGACCAAGAGTGTAGCTAAGGCGAAGATTAAAAAAAAGTAGTCAAAATAGGCGTGAAACACCAAAAAAACACGGGCTCGTAGACTATTAAGACGGTAATTAGGTTGTTCAGATCATCCCCCCTTATCACTCCCACTCCTCTCTTATCCTATTTTATCTTATCGACTCCTCCTCTACTTCCATCCCCTTCTCTATTTCTTTTCTCCTCCCACCACTCATTCCCACCCCTCCTGGAAAAAAGTACCACGAACGGGCAGACACCTGACCGAAATAGTAAGGATTTTTGCTCGACGCTACGAAACTCTGAAAATAAACACAAGGTGAAACTGCGACCAAGAAATATGGGCATGGCCGAGTATAGTGGGCGTGTTGAAGTAATAATGGGTGGTATTCAGGGAGGCGGTCTAAGAAAGTGGGCGTGATCCATTTAGTTTTTTGAAACAGCGTCAGCGAGATCTTTTCATAATATAGTGTAGCAAATAAGCAATCATAAAATATATTTTTACTTTGTGAGTGGTATTCCTGTTTTGCATGACAGTATAGTAAAAATTATAACGCTGCTCTACAGGTTAAAAACCTCTCTAACTCAATTTCAGTTTGAACGGATATATTAAAGAAAAACTGTGTTTGCTGAGCCGCGGCTTTGTATGGAAGTTTGCAAAAAGACGTACATTATTTCTAAGCAAATCAATCATGTTGCACTCGTTTATCAAAAAATTATTTCAAATAATAATAATTTCCAGTCAAATTCAATACAAATTAAGTTAAGTATAGAATAAACAAATCGTAGTGCAATAACAGGGCGTATAATAAAATATTCGTCCAATTCTAACTGCATCTTCGCTGTAGCGAGACGTCTTTATACAGAATAAGAAAAGACACGTCCCTGTCAAAAAGGATTTATATTGGCAAGAATTCGCAAAACTATAATAATATTCCTCTTAAAAAAAGGTTTTTGTAATTATGAAAGTGACTACAATATTTCGTAATTAATTCCTCAATAGATTCAAACAAAAATTGGACACATGCCCTACCTTCCCTACTACGAGTGGCTTAAAAATGGTTAAAAAATTTTTTAAATACTCGATTCAAAACGAACGTTCGGATTTACTTCATATTTTAATCAAACCTTCCATTTGAGAGCATTATATGCCATTTTTAGGGTATATAAAAGCTACATCACTTCAATTTTCAATGACTTACTTCCTCTTCGCATTTAATTATTATAAATGATTTCAATTTATATTAAGGGGGCGTTCGCATAAGGGACGCGTAATTCGTGAATGCTCCCTAACGGCATTAGATGCAGCTTTATGAGACGAGTCCAACGATATAAAAATTTCAATTTCGATAAAAAGTTGAGTTAAGGAGGTTCTCAACATGTAGAGCAGAACACGTAGTATAATAATCCTAGCAAATATTCTTTCTGAAAATGCTTGCTCATAAAAGACTCTATATCGTCAACAGAAGAGTGAAAACAACCCTTCGAGTGGAAAATCCAAACCTAATTCATTTCACCCATATATTTGTAACTTCTGGGCAAATGGACGACATATACCCTTCTTTATGAGAGGAAAACTCTGGTATGGACATAATGGTGTCGCTGATGCATCGAGATCTGGTCCGGCGATTCCTGCGTGTATGAGCGTATGGTGCACTTAGTCCATGAGAAAGGGCGAGAAAGAGAGGGTGGGTGGGGGAGGGAGAGAGGGGGAAACTGCTGGTGGTGGCCGAGACTCGATCGAGCGTGGGTTGCGGGCCAGGCTAATGCGAATATGCTGTCGTCCAGATAGAAAGAGATACCCGATAGCGAATCTGTGTCCGACACGGATGTCGAATTAGCTTGGATTTAGGTTGCCCGGGGAACTGACAAATAGTTATTGCTTGATTAGGATGGAGGGTAACGCGTACCAACACTCCTGGCCCTCCACCTCATACCGATCCTCTTACTGGCCGCTCTTTTCGCGAGCGACGCGAAGCAAATATAGGACGATCTGTAGGGCCGATTTCAAATTTATTGTGAGCTCGATTTAACAACTTCGTTCATAAATCTTGCTTCTCTCTCCAGAATATCTTTGCCGAGACATCGATGCAATATCGTGAAAAAATTCTTATGTTGAGCATTGCCTTTCAAGATTCGAGGCTCGTTGTATCGTTTCTGGTAAGAACTTGAGAGATAAAGGCAAAAATAGTATCAGTTATCAAGAGTATTTTAGGAAGACATCTATTTCTTTATGAATTACTTTTTATGAACTCAAGTAAATGCGGAATTTAAACTTGATGCTGAAAAAGAAATAACTCACCTTTATAAAAAATTACAGAAGAAAATATATGGGAAGTCCAAAGTGGATTTATGCCAGGAAGATCATGTACAGATCAGATATTCAGCTTAAGACAGATCACAGACAGATCAGACAGGCGGCTGATAAGGCATCAGTAGTAACGTCAGCCCTCAGCAGGCTTATGGCAAATGTAAACGGGCCAAGACCATGCAATAGACGGCTGCTGATGTCAGTATCGCAATCCATAATGCTCTATGGAAGCGAAATCTGAGCTGATGCGCTAAAAGTGAAAAAGTACCGACACCGGATGGCGACGGTCAAGAAGACAGGAGCGCAAAGAATTATCTCATCATACCGTACAGTATCAGAACCGGCTGCACTGGTCATCGCGGTAGTGATCCCAATAGATTTTCTGGCATTTGAGAAGAATGGATATTAGAGACATCTACGGAAGTTGAAAAAAAGACCGCAAAAGCAGAAGCCAGAACTCTAACGGAAGAGCGATGGCAACGGCAGTGAGAGAGCGATACCAGAGCAAGATGCACAGCAAGACTGATTCCAAAACTCGATGTCTGGATAGACCGAAACCATGGCGAGGTAAATTATTACCTGACACAATTTCTCTCGGGGCATGGCTACTTTCAAGCTTACCTGCACAAAGTGGAGAAAGTGAGAAGTCCAGAGTGTGTGTACTGCGGGCAGAGAGCGACAACGCTGAAAACATTATTGGAGTAATGCTCGAAAGCGAAAGTAATTGGGGCCAAATAGGAACCTACGTACAAGAAGTGCTGCTGCAAAATAAGAGAGAAGAAAATAAGAGAAATGCGTCAGAACTACCCTAGAACATGTCACAATAAAAGGTTGAAGCCCAACCAGAATATCGAAGGGCGACGAGCCCGATGCGCGATATTATCACGCTGCTGAGGACGATGCGTAAATCTTGGTCGAGACACAGCGGTGACTACGACCAATCCCAGACAGCGAGTACAGCCATGCCCAACCAGGATGTTCAAAGGCAGACGAGCCCGTTGCACGACATAACAGTGCTGTTTAGGGCGATGCGTACATCCTGGTTGCAACATAAAACATAAAGCCGAATCCAAGAAGAACCAATGAGAGGCCTAAGGCGCTTGCAGAGGCAGTCCAAGCAGTTAAACCCAAGCAAGATGTCGAGGGCCGACTGTGGTGAAGAAAACGGCACCCGCTGAAGTAATGCGAAAGCTGTTTCGGGGAGATTCATGCCATCAGTCAGGGACACTGTAGTCATACGACTAAGATCCCCACACTACCGAGAAGTGCGGACCCATTATCCTCCTCCTCCTCATCATCATCATCATCATCATTATCCTCTTCCTCATCATCATCATTCTCCTTCTCCTCCTCCTCATCCTTATCCTCCTCATCATCATTTTTCTGCTCATCATTCTCCTCCACCTCCTCCTCCTTCTCCTCCTCCTCCTCCTCCTCCTCATCATCATCATCATCATCATCATTTTTCTCATCACCATGATTATCATTTTCCTCCTCCTCATTTTCCTATAAGTAAGAGTCCTTGATTGTGACTAAGTCAGTATAGCCTGAGACACCAAATATGATTAAAGCGAATGTTGAACCTATTGAAAAGCATCACAAGTTGACAAATAAATTTATTGAACTATTAAAAAAAAGTAGGAAAAAATATTTGGATATGTTTTATGGTGTACGAAAACTTAGTGTTGGTTCGCTGATGATTGGTGATACACCTATTAGCTTTGGCTGAGAATATATCAAGGTTGGGAAAAAACTTGACATGATAACCACTGTGTCAAACAATGCTGCAAAATATACAAATATTATAGTGAAACTTTTTCCACATAAACGATTATCAACAACTGGAGGTTCATTACAGAAAAAGAAACGATAAAGGAGTTTACTACCTCACCTTATGATAGCAAGGAAAGACTCAATACCAGAATACATTTATTGAGATGATCCAAATGAGCTAGTCGACCGTCTTCGTTTACTGTTGGCATCACAAGCAGCAGGCAATCAAAGTCACAGTGATGAAATAATTTGTATCATTGAAGAATTGCGGAAGGCTCGAATCATATATTAAGAGAGTGCAGTTGATTATAATGTCAGTATTGAGATAAGCATTGACGTGCTTGAACACAATCATCAGTTAACCTTTGCACAGTCTTAAGATGGCTTCTACTTGTCAAAATGGTTAGGAGTTTTTTCACAAGTAGATAACTTGAAGAGACATCAGATATACTCATGTAAAAAATCACAGAATCTCTCTTCCCACATGAATATCTATGATAAATCTGAAAGCTATGTAGTTGTGCCCCTCAAATTATGTCATGACAATCCGAAAACGATCCAAAGTAAATATGATTCAACTTTCAATGTGAAAAAGAATTAAAGTTTTCAGATTCTCAATGAAGACGCTTCAAGCGGAAACAATGAGCACAATGTCAAAGTTATGAAGAAAAATGATGAGCATATGGATAAACATGTGGCGAAAGACAAGGAGAAGAATGTTACGGAAAAGTATGAGATAGATAGTGAAGAGTATTAAGAAAATAAGCTAAATGATGATAATATGGATAAAGAGATAGATGAACAAGAGACGAAAGAAAAGAAGATTAATGAGGAAGAAATGAATGAGGAGGAAGAGGAGAATGATGATGATGATGAAGAGGAGGAGAAGCTATCCTCTCTTGAACGTTGTATATTGCTTTATACGAATCCAAACGACCTTGTATATGAGCTGCATTTTTGTATTAATAGTAATCATTCACTACAGATCCCTGAGTGCCTAGCAATTCTGAATGAATTGCGTCAAAAACATGTAATATATTAGTGAATACTTTTATAAATCTAGGTTAAGATTTTTTATAATGAATGTGATGTATTAAAAATAGTTTGAGCTTGTTGTTGAATAAAAATTTAGATTAAACGAATACAACTACGTGTATTTAATTCTAATTACCTATCCTGTTAGAATAAGTAAATAAATAAATTAGTTTATCATTTAATTTATTGATTATTTTCTCCTTAATTAGTTTTTTTCTTAGTCTAATGATTTTTCTACTCTAGTTAATTACATTTATCTTGGCTCAATTATTTTTAACTTAGTTACATTGGTTGTAAGTTATTCTATTCAGTTAGAAGTTATTTTTTAATAACTTTTATATAACCTTAATTAGTAACTTACGATTATGGCAGAAACTTCATACTGCACATGCGCGAATGACCATACACCGAGCGATAAGACTGATGCGAACACCACAAGGTTCGCCAGTTACGCATAATTCTCGAGTTTTTGATATATAATACATTGAAAACCGAGTTAGGTACTTTCCAAGATGGCTGAAATGCACTAAACATCAACTTTTTTCAAATTGATTTTTTTTATAAATGAATTCCTTCACAATAGCCATATAGTCTGAGCACGCGAAATTCAAATTGATAAAATGTAGGTTGATCCAAGCTAGAGTATTAGATTGCGCATACGCAGAGTACCACATAGATGCTAGTGAGTTAGAGCACCGATATTTTCTTCCACTATTTGGATTAGAACTTTTAATTTCGGAAAACGATCAAGTATAAATTGTCGTTCGAATAATATTGGACCCTCTCTATTCAACTCACACGATAGAAAGAGAGACGTTTTGAAACCTTCGTTTCGAATTCTCATGCATCTCGTTGTCTATCACACATAGCAGAAAGAGAGTGCAGATTGACTTTAGACATGGGCGGCTCAGTGCAGAGAATCTCGGCGCGGTGTACCTTGCCAACATACAAAAAAATAATAATACACAAAATTGCTGACCTCTTTTTTACCGACTGATGATAACATAACTTTCTACCTTACCGACATGTACTATAATGTTGCTATAAGAATTACTGACGTCCCTGTTTTACCGAATGATGGTAATATGTTTTCCTTCCTTACCGACATATAGGAAAATAATAATATAAGAAATGACCGACCCCCCTGTTTTCCCGAATGATAGTAATATGGTTCTCTACCTCACCGACCTATAAAATAATGTTAACATTAAAAAATACCGACCTCCCTGTCTTACTGCCTGATGATAAAATAACTCCCTGCCTTACAGACATAGGCTAAAATTATAATATAAAAAGTTACCGACCTCCCTGTTTTACCTAATGATATCAGTATGGTTCCCCACCTCACCGAAATGTTGAAAAATTCTCCTCTTCCTCATCATCATCATTCTCCTCCTTCTCTTAGTCATCCTCCTCTTCATCATCATCATTATCCTCCTTCTCCTCCTCCTCCTCCTTATTACCATCATTATCCTCGTCCTCATTATTCTCCTGCTCCTCCTCCTCCACCTCATCCATCAACATGAAAAAATACCGACCTCCCTGTTTTACTGACTGATGGTAAAATAACTCCTTGCCTTACAGACATATGCTAGTATAATAATATAAAAATTACCGACCTCCCTGTCTTACCGACTGATGGTTGTATGGTTCCCTACCTTACTGACCTATAAAAATGGTAATATAAAAATTATCGACCTTCCTGTTTTATTGTCTGATGGTAACAGAACTCCCCACTTTACCGACACATGCTAAAATGATGGTATACAAAATTACCGACCTCCTTGTTTTACCGACTGATGGTAACATGGTTCCCTACCTTACCGACATATGCCTAAATGATAATATAAAAAATGACTGGCTTGCCTGCCTGCCGGCCGACTGTAATAAACTTTTTTACCGAATTAGCATGGAACCGAACCTTACAATGTTATTTTGGCAGGAATCTCCAATACCAAACTCACTGTTTTACGACTTAGCATGGAACAGTACCTTGAACTTACCGACCTCTCTGTTTTACCGACCGATGGTACAATGATATGGCAGCAGGAATTTGCATTACCAACCTCTCTGTTTTACCGACTGCTGGTAACTTAGCATGGAACAGAACCCTCTCTTTGTCGGTGGCACCATCTGTTGGTGTCGGTAACTAGCGGCGGTGGCGCCATCTGTTCGTAAATGGCCTTGTAGCCGCCTAGCCCTACTACTTAGAATGCTTCGCCATATTCGCCTCGAAAACTTTTTATGTTTTGTTCAACAAGCAATTTTAATGATAATACATATAACAGAACTGTTTATAGAATTTTGATTTATGATCAGGCACGTACATATTTCCATTGAAAATTGCACACACATACACATGCTCTTACACACATCATCCCTTCGACCCTTATCGCTTGAGCCTTTTGACTCACAATCTATCTCCTACGAAATATAAAATAAATGTATCAGAAGTGAATGGAAAAAATACATATTGCTTGTGTACAAGCTGGATGTGTGATATGATAAAGGCATTATCATTTCTGCATTTGTATTAATATTGCGCATATATCAGATAGTAAGATTGTTAAATTCATCACGATTTGTGCAGATACCGGCATGTATATAAACCAAAAGAAAAGAATATTTGTTCAGTTACAAATTTTTTGTTGTATATTGAGTAAAGTTAACTAAATAGAATGATAAATGATCCGTTAAATAGAATATCGTTGTTGGCAATAATGTTTTATGCTTAAAAACTCGGCTTTCAGCCTTCAGAAATAACACCTGAGGCGGTACATCTACATGATGTAATAGAGGATATTATAAGGAGAAATATGTTTGATTCCTTATTTATTATTAAAAATTTAGATTGCTCACAATTTGCTGATAGCGATAGTCAAATTGACATGCAACCTATTGAAGATGAAGAACAAGAAGAATAAAACGATTATGGTGAAGTACCTGGTTCTTTATATCAAGAGGAGAAAGTTAGTTTCGACTATAAAAAAGAAGCTGTTGACTTTTGAATTTTTGGCAAGAAGAAACGTTTATCTTTTACAACCGTTCATCAAAGGTATAGGAATCCTCGTTTAGAGCGACAATTACGAAGATGTCAAGAAACAGTTAACAGTGGTGTTGACCGAGAAGATAAGATGTTCAACGTTGCAAAATACGCTTTCGACAATTTGAAGGAGTCTATTGATTCGAAGATGACAGCATAAAGTTATTTTTTCGCGAAAAATCTCAAAATTTATATCCGTGTCATATTTACATGAAACTAGAGATATAGTACAAGAATGTGGTGTTTTCAAAAACAATGTAAAACGAGAAACTCTAAGGTATGGGGGAAGCAACATTTTCAATTCCGATCAAACTGGATTTAATTGGAAGAAGAAGAAGAAGTGGAAGAACCTTGAGCTTTCAAGGGACGAAAACTGTGGAAAATGTTGTTCATTCGGTGTCCTCCACCACGCATAGCTATACAATTCAGCCAACCATATCTGCCGATGAAGGATTACTTTCACCCCTTTCTGTAGTTTTGAAAGAACCATGCATACAATTTGGACCATGAGTACAAGAAGGACTTTTAAGGCAAACAATATTTATTTTCAAGGCTCTAAATTCAGTAAACTTTCTTCAGATTTACTGCAAATGTGACTTCAAGATGTATTTTTCTCTAACGTAGGAGAGAATTCTGTGCAGAAGAAGATGAGGAAAAAGGAGAGAAAGATGGCGATCTTTATGATGCAGAAAAAGATAGAGTATCTGAGGTATACAAACCGAAGAATTCAGCATCTTTATTGAAAATATTTAAAATTTTCTATTTGGGTGACCTTAAATCAACTTACCCGACCATCAGTACAGTTTTGACCGTTGATGTGATGCTTCCAGTATCAAGTGTAACGACAAAGCGAATAAAGCCGTTAATTTGCTTGCCAACGAAAGCCCTTTGTTGTTAAAAAAGCTCCGTTTTGAGTATAAAATAAAGGAATGTTTAACGAGGGCCTTGTTTTTCGTTTTTTTGCTCATCAAATTATGATTTTTGGTTTTTGTTTGGAGGGGGGGGGGGGGTGGCTGGTTCTGTGAAGGAAGAAGCTTCGCTCCCCCATCCAAAATTTCAATGTGTGCCACTGTTTCTAGTTTATATGTCATATATTGACATCTTGTAGAAAAGTTATATTCGCGTGCTTTTCCTATCTAAGTATCACTTAAAATTCAATGTATTTTTAACACTTCACACTGATTCTCCATCCCACTTTTACCTGATACTTGAGAAAAACAGGACCATTAAGAATGTTTTCACTTGTATACTTATACATTCAGGGGATAAAACATTGTTATCGTGCTATTCGCGGAAGAAAGGGTTTCCCACCTAGATTGTTAAATATAAACCCATATTTGGTAGACGATGTACCATGACTCACAAAGAATCGATAAGACTGATTTAAAAAAAATATTGAGGCTAATGTTGTCAAGATGCATAAAAGAATTTTCTGTTCTGAGATTCTGACGGTTGGCAGGCTGGCACGTATACGTACTTGTATATCGTCTGTACTTTAACGTAGATATTACCTAAACATTTTATAAAGATGTTTACACTGACATTAATTATTTTTATACAAAAGCATCGACTGAAACTATTTAAAAAGTTTTTAAACTTAACTGACAACCGATCTTTTCAGAACATCAACGAGATCTAGGGATTTCTATGTCTCAGTTTAACAGTTTTAAGAAAGATGTTTGGAAACGTAATCTCTAACAAGTTATCTTATGAAGTGAATTATAAAAAAAAGGTTTAAGCAAACAAAATATGTTTCCCGTCATCAGTATATTCAGAAAGAGGAGAGAGAGAAAAGAGAAAGAATGAGTGAGACCACTGATGGTTGCAAACCTGTGTTTTTGGTTAAGTCTTTTTGCATAATTCGTTCCACAAGATAACTTTGTAAGAGTTAATGTTTCTAAATATCGGTCTTAAAAGTAGTTAAAAAGTTTCGTTTATTGAATTCAAAGGGTGACAATGTGTGTGTTTGCACTCGAGGATACACAGGGACTCAAATAGCATGGTCTCATAAATTTGTAATTTTGTAAGTGTTTAAATAAAAACGTTTTATATTTTAAGACCTAATTCCGCAAAAGATTTAATTTCATTCAAATGTGTCTAACTTTCTAGGTTAGTTTCAGAAAGAACATCGATATGCGCTAAAATCTTTCTGACTACGGTCCTATTGATCATCCAACTTTGGCTAATGTCTTCTTAAATATAAGTCAAATCAAAATATTAATATCTCCAGTGTAATAGTGATGAAATTGAAATCTAGAGTCATTTTTGCGCTGAGTTGTATGGTTATCCGAGTATCAGTTTAAGAGTTTTTCCGTCGAAATCTGTGACATTTTTGAGAAAAAAGAGAATGTTTCTCCAAGTATTTTAAATTTTTAAATTCAACTTAAAATATCTTTCAAACAAAAAATAAAAGTTTTTCGAATACTGTTTCGATATCTGAAACTGAAAAATTGTTTAAAATTGTGTGAAAATTGTTGCACCTAAAAGTCAGTCTGCAATTCTCAGTACATAACCTACCACGTCCAGCGAGGCATTTATTGTTTAAACTTTAGGATAGAAAGTACAAGAATTTTGTACTGTGTAAAGTCATTTCCTACTTTGTTTAGTTTTTTTTAAATAAGGCTAATGACTCAAAACGTTTTTTTGCATTAAAAACAAAAGAAACCCTTCTTCTAATAGTTTTAATAAAATCAAAAGTTGAAGCAAAATAATAATAATATCCTTCAAGTTCAGAAAAGAACGAAGCTTTTTTATTTATCTAAATATATAGTCATTAGAAGAAGGTATTAGAATTAAAATTAGAAAATATTTAAGCTTCACTCTGAAAATAAGATATATTAGAAGAAAGTCTCACTTTGTTTTTGATACATTAAACTTATTAAACTGGGGGCTCTGGCTATATTTATGAAATTTAGAAAAAATTGAAGAAAAGATCACCGCAATTCTGATAACTAGAAAAGTGTCATTCTCTTCTGAACTTGAAGAATATTATTATTATTTTGCTTCGACTTTTTATTTTATTGAAACTATTAGAAAAAGGGTTTCTTTTGTTTTTGATGCGAAAAATGTTACGAATCTTTAGCCTTATTTACAAGAACAAAACAAAATAGGAAAGGACTTTACACAGTACAAGTTTCGTAGTTTTACACACGATTGAAACCCGAAAAAGCTTTAAATTTAAATTTATCACAGTACAAAATTCTTGTAATTTCTATCCTAAAGTTTAAACAATAAATGCCCAGCTGGATGTGGTCAGGCTTACGGATTGAAAATTGCAGACTGATTTTTAGGTGCAATAATTTTCAGCCATCTACTTCCACTTAAAAAAGTGGACGTCCAAAAGGACGTACGGAAGCACGTATAAAAGGACGTACCAAAGTACGTCATTTTGTGTCCCAGCTTGGGACGTCCTTTGGTACTACTCTTTGTACGTCCTTTTGTACGCCCTTTTGCACGTACTTTTGAACGTCCTTATATACGTACTTTTTTACAATCTTTTGTACGTTCACTTTTACAAGTGGGTTTCATTGTAACAGCTTTATTTTTAATAACGAATCAAATTTGAAACGAAATTTGGCTTTATTTCAGATATCGAAAACATAATTGCAAAAATTTTCAATTTGTTTCTGAAAGATATTTCAAGATGACTTTGCAAATGTAACGTATTTTGAGAAACTTTCTCCTTTTCCCTAAAGATGTCACAGATTTCAACGGAAAAACTCTTAAGCCGATGCTCGGATAGCCATCCATCTGAGCACAAAAATGACTCGAGATTTCAAGTTACACTGGAGATATTAATATTTTTATTTATTGGGAAAAGTAACGGTAAATTCAGATAATTTCATTTTTATTCTAAAAATTGAGCGAATTTCGAAGCAATATTCAAGATGTATCGAAAAACGAGATGAAAATGCAAAACTTTCGTTCTCTTTTTGAAAACGAAATTGGAAGATATTTCACTTTTCCTCGGAATATAAGACATATTGTAAGAAACTCCCATTTTTCGATACCAAAAACATGTGAAACTGGTAGTTTGTCTGTATTTATAAAAATAAAGAAAAATTTGAAGAAAAGCTCACTACAATTCAGATGCATGAAAAAGTTTCGTTTTTTTCTGAACTTGGAGGATATTATTATTTTGCTTCTACTCGTGCCTTACTTGTGAAAACAAAACAAAATAGGAAAGGACTTTACACAGTACATACTCTCCATCATGAGGTTTAACCAATTTTCTAGACGTAGCCAGGCTTATTGCGCTGATAAATTGCAGACTGATTTTCAGGTGTAACAATTTTCACCCTTCCATTTCATTGTGATAGTTTTATTTCTGAAAATCTATTACGTTTGTAAGAAAATTTCAATTTGCTTCAGATATCGAAACTATAATTTAAAAACTTTTATTTTGTTACAGAAGGATATTTGAACTTGACTTTTGAAAATTAAAGGTATTAGAAGAAGTTTTCTCTTTTTTGTTTTAAATTTTCCAGGTTTTGACGGAAAATTCGATTAATAATATTCGAATAATTGTCCATCTGAGCGTAAAAATGACTCGAGATATCCAGAATATTCCTTACTCCCGGTGGTCTTTTCTAGTCCACGCCGTTGTGAAACCCCTATTGCCTCAGTGTAGTTGAGCATTGTCTCTCAAAGTGGTCTGGTTTCTTACAATAGTTGCAGGTCATTTGAATTCTTTGCTGTAAGAGCAATCCATAGTCAGGAACGTCGGAGGGTTGGTTTTGCATTTACGATAGCTTGTTTCGTGCTATGGGCTGTCCCGTGCTTCTTATCGGCAGTCCGTTATTGTGGGGTTGTGGCGGTCGAGGTGCCGTCAAGACTTTTGTACGGAGACGTTCTCTTTACCACACTTCTACTAATTTGCGCTCTATTCCGAACAAGTATTCTGACTGAATTGTATAAATGAACTCGTTATAGGCACTTCTAGATCTTTGATTATAATTTTGCACGGTATTGTGATTTTCCCGTATAACTATTCATCTGCTTCTACAAGTTTCGAGAGTAGTTGTAGTTGCTAAATTGGTCCCAAGGGCACTGTGCAGATCGTCATAACAGTTTATGGAACAATGTCTAATTAATCTTTTAGCATTCCAATTATTTTTTCAGTTATTATGTAATCTAGTAGCATATTCGGTTGAGAACATCTGAGCTTCGCACGTTCAACAGTGTTGCGGAAGTCGTGCACAACAACGTCATCGTGTCCGTTGAGAACTTCTACCTCTAGGCATGGAACGCCAGTTTGTCCTGATTGCGAGTGTCGGGTTTGAGTGTCGCGAATCCCTTTATTAATTTTACAATATTTGTTATATTCTAAACCCTTCACTTGGGGGATCGTGCTACAACAATGCCTCAAGCTTAATTCAGAGTAGATCGTCGGTTTATTAGAGGAGATAGAGGACATGGAGAACCAACGTCGTACCTAGTGACGCTAGCCTATTCACTGAAATATTTCCTCACTTAGCCTTATCGAAAACGCCGATGCAATTCAATCACAGTTCAACGTATGCGAGAGAGACTTATCTACTGGAGAAATATCTGAAGAAGATTCGTAACTAACCTAAAACTAAAATAATGCTTAGTTTTTTTCTCCTTTCGTGTCGTTCCGTGTCAGCCAGGTAGATAGCAGTTGTAGTTCGATGGCCGTAGACGTCCTGCTGCTATGCGGTTGAACCGGGTGTAGCTCGATGATTCGTTGCATTAATAGAAATATCGCTTAGTTGGGCTGCGAACAGAATCCGTAGAGCTCTTGTTCGAGTCAAAGATCCTCGTTGTTTGAAATTACTGGCAGGATCGCCAATTTTGTAATGGTCTGGAGAATAATAGACCTTTTCTTTGTATAAGTACCTGAACTGTGAGACAGGAATTCTTTATTGATTATTATCTATCTTTACCGCTAAGCGGCAGGAAGCAGACTGACTCCCTACACAAGGGATGCGTTACGCAACCCCGTTACGCTAAGGCCCGTGTCTAGAGGAAAAAGTGGGGAGAAAAGCCGATGCTTTTACAAAGCGTAATTAAAAGAGAATATTTTTACCTTCTCATCCCAGTGAGAAGGAATTGGTTTTATGTAAAACTTAACTTACTCGGTTTTCATCAAATCTCTACGTTTTGAGACCCCCTGAGTCAGAAAAAACGATTTTTACAAAGGTGTCTGTCTGTATTTATTGTAACCTCCAACTTTTGATCCGTTAAATAGATGAGGGTTGATTTCATTCTTTTAAGAATATTGAGTAATTGTAAGAATAAAATAAAGGTGCTATGGAGAAAACATAAGATTTTTATTTCGCATATAAACGATTTATTCATAAAGGCCTATTCTACGATATATTTTTCATGAGGTTTTCCCTATCATCTATCTACTTAAATTTCTATTGCGCAATGTAGGGATAATTTTCTTTATTCAATTGATAATTCATAAAATTTTCACGAGCAATTTATACTCGATCGGCGATCGGATACGGACGTGTAAATTTGCAGCTTATCAAGTTGTTGTCTTTATATAAGTTTTAAAGTGTTTAACTACTTAAAAATTTGTATTTCGTGAAAGTGCCGGTGACTTGTTTCATAAAACATTGTGACTTTGTTTTAACTTCCTTAATTGTTTCTTGTTTTTGCACTTTTGTTTATACGTAACCGTAACGTTTTGTCTATCCTGCAGAACTATGGGTGCGTGTTCGGAGTGTAAATTAGTTATTTCCAGAGGGGGATCAGAAGTTCTCGCTTGTGTTAAGTGTGGCAATCTAGTGCATTTGGCCTGTGCTAATTTCGGAATCTCTAAGAAAATTTTTTAAAAACTTAAAAAGGGTCAAATGGACTATATCTGCAAGATATGGTCTCCTTTGTCCACTAGTGCCACCTCTGTGACAGTGTTTGGCAATTCAAGTGCGAACCCTCGGAACAGTACTCTTCAGGATTCTAATGGTGCAGGTATTGTGCCCCCCACTCCCTCCTCTGTCGCTACCACCGAAAATGCTGGTACTCTACCCTTCGGCGTCGCCGAACTCTTGCGCAAAGTGGTCTCTGATGGCCAAAGTGAAGCGCTTGTGCAGTCACGTAAGATTTTGGCAAGATTCAGCGAATTCGAAACACGTCAACTACAAGTAAATGACCAACTTAATTCCACCCTTTCGGAAATTAAGAATGAACTTTTAAATAACTCTAGGCGTATCGACTCATTGGAATCCGGCTCCAAAGTGCAAAATGATGAAATTGAACTTATAAAGAAGGAAGCAAATAAAGGAATTTTCAACAAAATTGTTGAGTTTTCTACCAAGATAGTTGAATTGTTAATCATGAAAGATTTTTCAGTCAAGAAAGAAAAAAAAGTTGCAACCAAATTGTTGGAATTTCAAGCCACATATGAATTTTCCACCAAGAAGATTAATTTTCTACGAAAATAGTCAAATTTTCAACAAAATGCATGCATTTTTAATCAAACAGTTACATTTTCAACCAAAAAGATGTATTTTTATCTAAAATGATGAATTTTTAACCAAAAAAGATGAATTCTCAACGAAAAATATAATAGTTGACATTTCAACCAACAAAAAAATTCAATTTTTAATTTTTAAAAACAGTTTAATTCGACCAAAATGAAGGAATTTTCAAAAAAATATAGTTGATTTTTCTACCAAGATAGTTGAATTTTCAATCATGAAAGATTTTTCAGTCAAGACAGAAAAAAAATTTCAAACAAATTGTTGAATTTTCAACCCAATTGTTGAATTTTCAAGCCGAAAGATAAATTTTCCATCAAGAAGATTAATTTTCTACGAAAAAAGACAAATTTTCAACAAAAAATGCATTTTTCATTAAAAAGTTACACTTTTAACCAAACAGATACATTTTTGTCTAAAATGATGAATTTTCAACCAAAAAAGATGAATTCTCAACGAAAAATATAATAGTTGACATTTCAACCAACAGAAATTTCAATTTTTAATTTTTGAACACAGTTGAATTCAACCAAAATAAAGGAATTTTCAAAAAAAAAAAAATAGTTGATTTTTCTACCAAGATAGTTGAATTTTCAATCATGAAAGATCTTGCCGTCCAAGAAGAAAAAAATTTTCAAACAAATTGTTGAATTTTCAAACCGAAATATGATTTTTTCACAAAGAAAATTAATTTTCTACGTAAAAAGACAAATTTTCAACAAAATGCATGCATTTTTAATCAAACAGTTACAGTTTCAACCAAAGAGATGTCATTTTATCTAAAATGATAAATTTCTAACCAAAAAAGATGAATTCTCAACGAAAAATACAATAGCTGATATTTCAACCAAGAAAAATTTTAATTCTTAATTTAAAAAAATAGTTGAATTCAACCAAAGAATGGAATTTTCAACAAAATAGTTGATTTTTATACCAAGATAGTTGTATTTTCAATCATGAAACATTTCTGAGTCAAGAAAGAAAAAAATTTTCAAACAAATTGTTGAATTTTCAAGCCAAAAGACAAATTTTCCACCTTTTCTACGAAAAAATACAATTTTTCAACAAAAAAGATTCATTTTTAATCAAACAGTGAAACTTTCAACCAAAAAGATGTATTTTTATCTAAAATTATGAATTTTTAACCAAAAAAGATGAATTCTCAACGAAAAATATAATAGTTGATATTTCAACCAATAGAAATTTCAATTTTTAATTTTAAAAAACAGTTGAATTCGACCAAAAAAAAAGGAATTTTCAACAAAATAGTTGATTTTTATACCAAGATAGTTGAATTTTTAATCATGAAAGATTTTTCAGTCAAGAAAGAAAAAAATTTTCAAACAAATTGTTAAATTTTCAACCCAATTGTTGAATTTTCAAGCCGAAAGTTGAATTTTCCATCAAGAAGATTAATTTTCTACGAAAAACAAAAAAAAATTTTCAACAAAAAATTCATTTTTAATTAAAAAGTTACACTTTCAACTAAACAGATATATTTTTATCTAAAACGATGAATTTTTAACCAAAAAAGATGAATGCTCAACGAAAAATATAATACTTGATATTACAAGCTAAAAAAATTTTTATTTTAAAACAAAGACAGTTATATTGAACCAAAAAGACCAACTTTCAATAGAAGAAAAAAAATTCAACCAAATGTGTTGAATTTTCAAGCCAAATATGAATTCTAAACCAAGAAGATTCATTTCCAATCAAAAAGAACAAATCGTCAACAAAACACGTGAATTTTCAACATAACAGTTGAATTTTACATTAAAAAAGATCAATTTTCAACCAAAAAGAGGAATTTTTAACAATGCAGTTTAACTTTCAACCAAATAGTTGAATTTTCTGCTAAAAAAGATCAATTTTCCACCAAAAATAAAATAGTAAAATTTACAGTCTAAAAAATTTATTTTCGACAAAAAAAACGAATTTTCAACAATATAGTTAAATCTTCAACCAAGAAAAATTTCTCAGTCGGGGATAAAGAAAAATTTCAACAAAACTGTTGAATTTTCAAGCTAAAAGATGAATTTTCAACAAACGAAAAAATAATTTTCTAACCAGAAAAGACGAATTTAAAAAAAAATAGTGGAATTTTCAGTTGAAAAAATTAATTTTTAAACAAAAATCAATTTTTCACAAAATACTTTGATATTCAACCAAATAGTTTGATTTTCATACAAAAAAAATACGAATTTTCTACAATGCAGTTGAATTTTACAACCGGAAATGGGAATTTTCGATCATGAAAGATTTTTCAGTCCATGAAAAAAAAATCCACCAAAATGTTAAATTTGCAAGCCAAATATCAGTTTTCAACCGAGAAGATTAATTTCCTAACAAAAAAAAAACAAACCTTTTAATAAAATAGTGGTATTTTCAGTTGAAAAAATTAATTTTTAAACAAAAAAATTCATTTTCCACAAATTAGTTACATTTTCAACCAAAGGCTCAAACAAATATTTGGATTCTCAAACAAAAGAAAGACGAATTTTCTACAATGCAGCTGAATTTTCTAACCGAAAATGCGAATTTTCAATCATGAAAAATTTCTCAGTCCACCAGCCAAATATGAATTTTTCAACCAAGAAAATTAATTTCCTACCGAAAAAGTAAACTTTTGAACAAAATACGTAAATTTTCAATCAAATAGTTGAATTCTCTAATAAGAAAGATCATTTTACAACAAAAAATAGAATAGTAAAATTTTCAGTTTAAATAATTAATTTTCAAACAAAAAAAAAAAAAAATTTCAACCAAAGAGAGGAATTTTTAACAAATTAGTTCAACTTTTAACCGAATAGTTGAATTTTCAACCAAAACAGATGAATTCTAATCGAAAAATGTAATATTTGATATTTCAACTACAAAGGATATTAATTTAAAATCAAAAACAGTTGAATTCAACAAAAAAATGATAATTTTCAGAAAAACAGTTAAATTATTAACCAAGACAGATTTTTCAGTCAAGAAAAAAAAAATTTCAAGCAAATTCTTGAATTTTTAAACGAAAATTAGAATTTTAAACCAAAGAGATGAATCTTCAAGCAAAAAAAGAAATGTTTAACAAATTTGGTCAACATTCAAACAAGTAGTTGAATTTTTAACCGAAAATATTAATTTTCTTCCAAACTTCAGCAAGTCTTAAATATTTTTTAAACTGATTCGAATTTTTCCTGAAATTTGTTAAAATCTTCTAAAATAAGAAAACTTTCTTATAAATTTTCTAGATACCTTTTCGACATATATGAAATCTTCCAAAATCTTTTTGAATTTTTTTACGAAACAAACGGAAAATTATATTCATATAACATTAAAACAAATAAACAACTAAACTTAAAAAACAGTTATTCGAAATTTTTATTTTGCATTAAAAATTATTTTTCCTCTCGAATTATAATTTGGTAAAAGTTTTTTCTTTTTTTTTGACTTAAAAATATTTTTTGGTTGAAAATTCCACTATTTTGTTGAAAATTCGTCTTTTTGGTTTGAAAACTCATCTCTTTTGGTAGAAATTTCATCTTTTTTATTAAAAATGCAACTTTTTGGTTGAAAATTAATCTATTTTCATTGAGTATTAAATTATTTTGTTGAAAATTCATCTTTTATGACTGAATTTAAGTGATTTTGATTTCAAATAAAATTATTTTTGGTTGAAACATCAACTATCACATTTTTCGTTAAGAATTTTTTTTTTCAGTTGACAATTTAACTACATGGTTAAAAGTTGAACTACTTGGTTGAAGGTTGAACCAATTTGTTAAAACGGCATTTTTTTGGTTGAAATTTTTTTATTTTAGTTCCGAATTCAATTCTTTGGTTGGAAATTCATCTTTTTCAGCAAGGATTCAATTTTGAAATATTTTTTCGTTGAAATATCAACTATTACCAGAGAGAAGAAGCTCTATTACTTTCTTTTTTGTTGAAAATTCATATTTTTTATTGAAAATTTAAGTACTTGGATAGAACTATAAAAGTTGATCTATTAAAAATTCATCTTTTTGGTTAAAGATTCATCATTTTAATTGAAAGGTCATCTTTTTCGTTGACAATGCAACTATTTTGTTTAAAATTCGTCCATTTTGATTGAAAATTTATCCTCTTCGTGGAAAATTCAACTATTTGGTTAAAAATTAACTTTTTTGTTGAAAATTCATCTCTTTTGTAAAACACTATCTTTTTTAATGAATTCAACCGTTTTTTATTAAAATGTTTTTGTTTTTATCAAACATCAATATTACGTACTAAAAATTGTTTTTTCCTTCAAATAACAAAAAAATAGAAAAATTGATGATGCTAACAGTTACAATAAATATTGAAATTCACTTACTACTTTGAAAAAACTTGGAGGTTTAATGAAATGAATGAGATAAGTTGAAAATAAATGAGATTTCTTGCTAACAAATGAAATAGATATCGTAATTTAATTTGTAATGGAAATGAGGAAATCTTTTTGCGTTTTTAAGGATCGTAAAATAGAAGAAGTGGATATCCGTCTAATAAAGTTCTAAGTTCCCAGGTTGGAAAGTTACTTTGAGATAAACCTGTATGCAGGCTTAAATACTCGACTCGTGTATACTGAGTGGCCTGGTCGAGCAGATGCAATTCCGCAGCCTTTTTATCAAAGAGGCGGGAAGCCAGAGAAAGGAGAGAGGATCTGCCTCAATATAGAATAAAAGAGAGTTTACGTCTTTGAACAAGTCACTCAAACATTCCTAGAACATAAACTCAAATTAATAATTCCACCTTGGCGAACCAAAAAAAAAAAGAAATCAAAAAACTTTTCCTGGTTTCAAAATATTAAAAAAAAATTTCTTAAATACTCCCTACTTTTGCACTAAAACGACAAAAGTAAAATTACTAAAAAAATTCAACAGCCAACGATCTAATTTGAACAAGACACAAACAAAAAATAACAAACAAACAAAAACTTTAACCAAAAATAGTTAAATTGTTAAACAAGACAGATTTTTCAGTCACGACAAAAATAAAATTACAAGAAAATTTTTGAATTTTTAAACGAAAAGATGAATTTTAAACCAAAAAGATTAATTTTCTACCAAAAAAGACGAATTTTCAAGCGCAACGGCACATCCTGCCGTATAATTGATATTTTAATCGAACAAAAATTTTAATTTTTAATAAACAATAGTTGAATTCAACCAAAAAGACCCACTTTTAACAAAAGAATTTAATTTTCAACCAAGAAGATTAATTTCTATCAAACAAGAAGAAATTTCAACAAAATACATGATTTTTTCATAAAAAAGCTACATTTTAAACCAAAGAGATGTATTTTTAACTAAAATAATGAATCTTCAACCAAAACAATAACAAATTTTTTTTAATACTCACTATTGTAGTACTAAAACTAAAAAAAAAGTAAAATTACTAAAAAAAAATCAACATCCAACGATCAAATTTGGACAAGACACTCTCAAACAGGGTGGCCGCAAAACTTCATTTTCAAAATTCCCTAATTTTTTCCTGCCCAATTTTTAATTTTCCCTGATCATTATTATTTTAATCTTGTAACATTTTTAACATAGAATCTTCTATAAATGGAATAAAAGAATTTCAGTTCGTTTCTACCAAAAAGATGACTTTTCAAACAAAAAATAATCAACTTTAACCAAAAACCGTTGCATTTTCAGAAAAACAGTTAAATTGTTAAACAAGACAGATTTTTCAGTCAAGACAAAAATAAAATTTCAAGCAAATTCTTGAATTTTTAAATGAAAAGATGAATTTTAAACCAAAAAGATTAATTTTCTATATAAAAAGACGAATTCTCAACCGGAACGGCACATCCTACCGTATAATTGATATTTGAATCAACAAAAATGTTAATTTTTAATAAAAAATAAGTGAATTCAACCATAGAGACGCATTTTTAACAAAACAATTTAATTTTCAACCAAGAAGATTAATTTCTATCAAACAAGAAGAAATTTCAACAAAATACATGAATTTTTCATACAAAAGTTACATTTTAAACCAAAGAGATGTATTTTTAACTAAAATAATGAATCTTCAACAAAACCAATAACAAATTTTTTTTTAGTACTCACTATTTTAGTACTAAAACTAAAAAAAAAAGTAAAATTACTAAAAAAAATTGAACATCCAACGATCAAATTTGGACAAGACACTCTCAAAACAGGGTGGCTGCAAAACTTCATTTTCAAAATTCCCTGACTTTTCCCTGACCAATTTTTCATTTTCCCTGATTGTAAATATTTTTGTCTTGGAAAATTTTTATCATAGAATCTTCTATAAATGGAATAAAAGAATTTCACGTTGAAATTAAAAAATGTATTAATTTCAACCAAAGAAGATGAGTGTTCAATTAAGATGATTTTTCAAACAAAAAATAATAAACTTTAACCAAAAACAGTTGAATTTTGAGAAAAATAGTTAAATTGTTAACGAAGAGAGATTTTTAGACCAGACAAAAATAAAACTTCAAGCAAATTCTTGAATTTTTAAACGAAAAGATGAATTTTAAACCAAAAAGATTAATTTTCTATAAAAAAAGACAAATTCTCAACCGGAAAGACACATCCTTCCGTATAATTAATATTTGAATCAAACAAAAATTTCAATTTTTAATAAAAAATAGTTGAATTCAACCAAAAAGACCCATTTTTAACAAAAGAATTTAACTTTCAACCAAGAAGATTAATTTCTATCAAACAAGAAGAAATTTCAACAAAATAGATAAATTTTTCATAAAAGTTACATTTTCAACCAAAGAGATATATTTTTAACTAAAATAATGAATCTTCAAACAAACAAAAAATTAATTTGTAACTAAAATGATGAATCTTCAACAACAAAAAATAACAAAAAATTTTGTTTAGTACGCAATATTTTAGTACTAAAACTAAAAAAAACTAAAATTGCTCACAAAATTCATTCATTCCCTGATCCCTATTATTTTAATCTCGTAACATTTTTAACACAGAATCTTCTATGAATGGAATACAAGAATTTCAGATTAAAATTAAAAAATTTATTAATTTCAACCAAAAAGATGACTTTTCAATTAAAACGATTTTTCAAACGAAAAATAAGAAACTTTAACCAAAAATAGTTGCATTTTGAGAAAAACAGTTAAATTGTTAACCAAGAGAGATTTTTTAGTCAAGACAAAAATAAAATTTCAAGCAAATTCTTGAATTTTTAAACGAAAAGATGAATTTTAAACCAAAAAGATTAATTTTCTACCAAAAAAGACGAATTTTCAACCATAACGGCACATCCTGCTGTATAATTGATATTTCAACTAACAAAATTTTAATTTTTAATGAAAAATAGTTGAATTCAACCAAAAAGACGTATTTTTAACAAAAGAATTTAATTTTCAACCAAGAAGAT
The DNA here is from genome assembly GCA_011634705.1 of Andricus grossulariae. Taxonomy (NCBI): domain Eukaryota; kingdom Metazoa; phylum Arthropoda; class Insecta; order Hymenoptera; family Cynipidae; genus Andricus; species Andricus grossulariae. The sequence goes on along the minus strand of JAABKJ010007545.1, from coordinate 248,297,518 downwards.
TAATTTCTATTAAAGAAGAAGAAATTTCAACAAAATACATACATTTTTCATAAAAGTTACATTTTCAACCAGAGATGTCTTTAACTAAAATAATGAATCTTCAAACAAACAAAAAATTAATTTTTAACTAAAATGATGAATCTTCAACAAAAAACAAAATAACACAAATTTTGTTTAGTACTCAATATTTTAGTACTAAAACTAAAAAAAAAAAGTAAAATTACTAACAAAATTCATTCATTCCCTGATCATTAATATTTTAATCTTGTAACATTTTAACATAGAATCTTCTATCAATGGAATAAAATAATTTCAGAATAAAATTAAAAAATTAATTCATTTCAACCAAAAAAGATGACTTTTCAATTAAGATGATTTTTCAAACAAACAATCATAAAATTTAATCAAAAAAAGTTGAATTATCAACCAAATAATTTAATTTTTTATATTACAGTTGAATTGTCAACAAAAATAAGATTAATTTAAAAAAATAACTTTTTAACAAAATAATTGAATTGTCAGCAAAATAACGAAATTTTCAATCAAATGGTCGCATTTTTAATCAAAAAAGATTAAATTTCAAACAAAAACAGTTGCATTTCTAACGAAAGAGTTAAATTTTCTAGCCAAAAAGACGAATCATTTTGATGACAGAATTTTCAACCCGAAAAGTTGAACTATCAAGAAAAAAATGAATTGTCAACGAAAAATGTAATAGTTAATATATCAAAAAGAAAAAAATTGTATTTCAATAGAATAGTTAAATTTCTAATCAAAGCGTTGAATTTTCATAAAAATAATTAAATTTTCAACAAAACAGTTGAATTTTTAACCTAAAAAGACGAATTCTCAACAACAAATTGAAAAGTTAATAATATTAATGTGAATTATTTAGATGAGAGAAGAATTTTCAACAAAAAGATGAATTCTCAATGAAAAATGTAATAGTTGATATATCAACAACAAAAGTAATTTTCAACAAAATAGTTAAATTTATGATCGAAGTTTTGAATTTTCAACAAAATAATTAAATTTTCAACAAAATATTTGACTTTTTAAACAAATAGTTGAAATTTTTGAATACAAAGATGTATTCGCAACAACAACAAAAATGGAAAAGTAAAATTTTAATGTAATAGTTGATTTTCCAACCAAAAAAGATGAAATTTCGACTAAAAGTGATGAATTTAAAAAAAAAAACAGACGACTTTTCAACCAAAAAGATAAATTTTCCACGAAAAAATATAATAAATTTCAACAAAATAGTCCATTTTTCCACCAAAGAGATGAATTTCCAACTAAAATGATGAATTTTCCAAACAAAAAGACGAATTTTCAACCAAGATTTTTCAGTCAAGAAAGAAATAAATTCTTCCAAATAGTTTAAATTTCAAGCGAAAATACGAATTTTCTATAAAAAAGTTTAATTTTCAACCCAAAAATATAAATTTTTAACAAAACAATTACATTTTTAACCAAAAAGAGGAAATTTCCAACCAAGAATATTAGTTTCTGCCAAAAAAGACGAATTTTGAATTAAAAATAGGTCAACTTTCGACAAAAAATGGAAAAGTTACATTTTCAGTTAAAGAAGTTAATTTTCAGCAACAAAAAAAACTTTTCAACAAAATACTTGAATTTTTAACAACAAATTTCCAATCTTGAATCAAAAAATAAATTTTTAACAAAGCAGTTTAACTTTGACCAAAATAATTCAATTTTCAACTAAGAAAGATCAATTTTCAACAAAATAGTTCAATTTTCTACCAAAGATGAATTTTAAACGATTGGCGTAATAGTAGATATATCAATTAAAAAAGATTTAAATTTTAAATCAAACCCAGTTCCATTCAACGAAAAAAACAAATTTTCGACAAAATAATTAAATCCTCAAAGAAGATTAATTTTCAACCAAACAGTTGCATTTTTATTCCAAAAGATGAAATTTCTATTAAAATCGATGATTTTTTAAACGAAAAAGAGGAATTTTCAACGCCAAAATACAAACCTTCAACAAAAAGTGAATTTTCTACCAAAATAGTTGAATTTTCAACCCAAAATTACGAATTCTCAACAAAATAGTTAAATTTTCAACCAAGAAAGATGATTTTCAAACAAAAAAGAATAAACTGCAACCGAAAACCTTTGCATTGTCAACCAAATAATTTAATTTTCATAGAATACGGTTGAATTTAAAAAAAAGACGAATTCAAACCAGTGAATTTTTAACAAAATACTTGAATTTTCAGCAAAATAATTAAATTTTCAACCAAATGGTTGAAAAAAGTTGAAAAAGTTAATTTAAAAAAAAAACTTTTAAATAAAATACTTAAATTTTCAACCAAAGAATTTCCAGCCTACAACCACAACTTAAATGTTTAGCAAAGTAGTTCAACTTTGACCAAAGTAGTTGAATTTTCAATTAAAAAAGATAAATTTTTAACAAAATAGTTCAACTTTCATCCAAAAAGATAAATTTTCATAAAAAATTATGAATGTTTCACTGGAACAGAAAATTTTCAGTTAAAAAAGATAATTATCAACAAGAGGTGAATTTTTAATTAAAATGTTAAATCTTCAGCAAAATGATTTTTTAACAATATGTTTCAACCTTTAAATCAGGAGTTAAATTTTTAATAAAAAAAGAAGCATTTTCAACGAATAATGAAATAGCAGATACTTCAACCAAAAAAGATTTTAATTTTAAATAAAAAACAGTTCAATTCAAAGAAAAAAGACAAATTTTCAACAAAAAACTTGAATCCTCAACCAATGAAGATTACTTTTCACCCAAATAGTTGCATTTTTATTGAAAAAAAAATTCTACTAAAAAAGATGAACTTTTCAACCAAAGGAAGAACTTTCAACTAAAATGAATTTTCTACCAAAATAGTTAAATGTACAACCCAAAAGGAAGAATTTTCAACAAAACTTTTGGATGCTCTACTATAAAGGATGATTTTTTAAACAAAATTGTTGAATTTTCAACCAAATTATATTTTTAACTAAAAATATAATTGTCAGGAAGAAACAACTGCAAAAAAATTAGATGCAGAAATACAAGGCAAATACATTACTGACAATAATATTGTATCAGAGTGACCGCAAAACTTCATCCTATTTAGATTTTTATATTCAAATCTTTAAAAAATGTAAAATAAAAATATAAAAAGACGAGAGAAAAATTATTTTATTTTTTAAATTTGAATTGATACATTGGAGCGTGTTTTCCAAATTCAATCGTTGGATTCGTGGTTTTTTTAATTTCCAAAAATTTCGTAGTTGAATTCGAAGTTTGGAAGTTAAAGAGGAGTTTAAATTTTGATTAATTCTGAATTTAATTTCTTAAATTAAAAAAATGCCCTGCTTAGGTCGTATCCAAAATGTACAGAAGAGATTTTTAAATACTTGGTGAAATTTTAAATAAAAAGATTATTTCCGGCTCATAAATCATAATTCTGATTAAATGAACGGTTCTTGACCCACGACGTGTCTTTACAAATGCTGACAATTAAAAACACACGTAGCTCATTGCCCTTGAATAAAAATGTTTATAAACAGGTAATTCTTCACCGAAACGATTTTCAACGAGAACTGATATGTAGAGGACCAAAAGGAGTTTCAGTCTGCAGCATTTATTATTCACATTCTTAAAACTGAATTTTTTTCTATCCGAAGTGAAGAAATCATCAAAACTGAACTTTCCAACATAAAAATTTAAAAATAAATGTCATTAATCTGAAAAATTTGAAATTTTAAGCTTTTATAAACTCAAGAGTTCAAATATTTCTGGTTACAAATTAAAAATACACGCTATAATTTCCAATATTTCAAATTAAAACTAATCCTCCCTTTCAAATTACATTAATAAAAATGTTAAAAATACCAAATTTGCCTCACATCAACTCAAAAAATGTTAAAAAGAAAAAATTTTAATCTTAAAATTAAAAAAAAAACAATTATTAATCAAAATGTACTCCCTTCCAACTCAATAAAAATGTTTAAAATAAAAAATTATCCTTCTTCCAATGTTTAAAATATTCAAAACCAATATTGAGTCCCTTCCGACTCGATAAAAATCTTTAGAACAAAAAAAATTTCCCACTTCCAGTTGAAACAGAATTAAAAACAGAAAAATTAACGCTTCCAACTCAATAAAAATGTTTGAAATAACAAATTTCTTTCTTTCAATTCAGAAAAAGATAAAATAACAAAAAAATTTTCCCTTAAACTAAAAAAAATGCTAAAAAAAATAACTTCTTCCAATTCAGAAAAAAATAACCAAAAATCAATAAAAATGTTAAAAATAAAAAATTACCCTTCTTCCAATGTTTGAAATATTCAAAACCAATATTGAGTCCCTTCCAACTCAATAAAAATGTTAAAAATAAGAACATTTTCCCTCTTCAAATACAGACAAGAATTTAAAACCAAAATTTCCTTCCCTCGCAACTCAATAAAAATATTAAAAATAAAAAATGACCTCTTATAATTCAGAAAAAGATTGAAAAAAAATTTTGCCCTTAAAATCAATAAAAATTGGAAACCAAAATTTCCTTCCTTTCAAATCAATAAAAATGTTTAAAACAAAAAATTATCCTTCTTCAAATTCATAAAACATTGAAAACCAAAATTCCATTCCTTCCAAATCCACAAAAATATTGAAAATAAAAAATTATCATTCTCTCTATTCACCAAATATTGAAAACCAAAATTTCATCCCTTCCAACACAATAAAAATGATAAAAACACAAAAAGAGCCTCTTCCAGTTCGGAAAAATTGGAAACCAAAATTTTCTCCCATTCAACTAAAAAAAAAAATGTTAAAAATAACAAAATTTCCCTCTTCCAATTCAGAAAAAAAAATTAAAACCAAAATATGCTTTCTCCCGACTCAATAAAAATATTAAAAACAAAAAATTTCCCTCTTCCAAATTAGAAAAAAAAAATTAATCCAAAATTGCCTCCCTGCAAATCAATAAAAACGTTAAAAATACACAAATTTCCTTCGTATGATTCAGAAAAAATTTAAAGAAAAAATTTCCTAAATTTCAACTCAATAAAAATGTTAAGAAGGAAAAGAATATCCTTCTTCCAATTTTTAAAATGTTCGAAACCAAAATTGCCTTCCTGCCCAGTCAACAAAAACGTTAAAAATACAAAAATGTCCTTCGTCAAATTCAGAAAAAATTTAAAGAAAAAAATTCCTAACTTTAAACTCAATAAAAATGTTTAAAAGGAAAAAAATATCCTTCTTCCAATTTTTAAAATGTTCAAAACCAAAATTGCGTTCCTTCGAACTCAAAAAAATGTCACAAACAATAAAATTTCCCTTTTCCAATTCAGAACAAAAATTAAAACCAAAATATGCTTTCTTCCGAATCAATAAAAATGTTATAAACAAATAAATAATTTAACAATTTTGTTGGAAATTCCTTTTTTTTTTGTTCAAAACTTAATTTTTTTTCAATTTAAAATATAATTATTCAATATTTGTTGAAAATTAATCTTTTTAGTTGAGCATTCAACTATCTGGTTAAAAGTCTTATCTTTCTTAGTTGGAAACTCAACTACTTGGTTAAAAATTATTGTTGTTTGTTTGAGAATTCATATTTTTTGGTAGAAAATTGGTATTTTTGGTAAAAAGTTCATGCTTTTATTTCAAAATCAACTATTTCTTAAGTATTTGTTTGTTTTTGTGAAAAAAAATTTTTTTTCAACCGAATATACAATATTTCATTCAACAATTTGGTTGAAAATTCATGCAGTTTGTTGAAAATTCGTCTTTTTAGGTAGAAAATTAATCTTCTTGGTGGAAATTTCTGTTTTATTGTGAAAATTAAACTGTTTGGTTGAAATTTAATCCACTTGATGGAAGTTAAACGATTGGGTCATAAAGTATATTTTTTGTTTGAAAAGTCCACTATTTTGTTGAAAATTAATATTTTTGGGTTGAATTCAACTTTTTGAATCTGAAACAAAAATATTTTTTGTTTAAAATATCAACTGTTACTTTTTTTATTGAGAATTCATCTCTTTGGACTAGGAATTAATTTATTTATAGAAAATTTCACAAATTTATTGAACAAGTTTTTTTTGTGGATACAAATTTTTGGTAGAAAATTCATTTTTTTTTAAGAATTCACCTCTTTTGGGTAAAAATTAATTCCTTTGTAGAAAATTCAACAATTCTCTAAAAAATGTTTGTTGGAGATTTATCTTTTTCAGTTGAACATTTGACTATTTGGTTAAAAAATTATCTTTTTTAGGTAAAAACTCGACTAATAGTTTAAAAATTTATGTGACTTGTTTGAAAATTCGTCTTTCTCGGTAGAAAATTAGTATTCTGGGTAGAAATTTAATGTTTTTGTTTTAAAATCAACTATTTATTGAACATTTTTTTTGAGCAAATTGATGTTTTCAACAGAAACTAAATTATTCCATCTTTAATTGCGAATTCATATATTTTAGTTGAAAATTCAACTATTTGTTTAAAAATTAATGTAGCTTGTTGAAAATTCGTCTTTTTGGTGGAAAATTAATCTTCTTCGTTGAAAATTTAACTATTTTGTTGAAAGTTAGTTTTTTTGTTCAAAACCTAATTTTATTTCATATAATATATAATCATTCCATATTTGTTGAAAATTTATCCTTTTTAGTTGAACATTTAACTATTTGGTTCAAAATATATCTTTTTCAGTTAAAAACTCAACTGCTTGGTTAAAAGTGTATGTTTTTTGTTGTTGAAAATTCATGTTTTTCGATAGAAAATTGGTATTCTTAGTAGAAAATTCATGTTTTTGTTTTAAAATCAACTATTTATTCAAAATTCATTTTTTTTCCGTTGCAAAATAATTTTTTCAACATAAAATTAGTTATTACATCCTTAATTGTGAATTTATATATTTTAGTTGCAAATTGAACTATTTTTTTTCGAAATTCATAAAGTTTCTTGAATATTTGTCTTTTTGGTAGAAAATTAATCTTCTTGATTGGAAATTGATGGATGAACTTAATGGATATTGAACCACTTGGCCAAAGTATTCTTTTTGGTTGAAAAGTAAACTATTTTGTTAAAAATTCATCTTTTTTGGTTGAATTCTACTGTTTTCTATGTAAAATTGAAATATTTGTTGTCAAAATATCAACTGTTAGATTTTTTATTGAAAATTCATCTCTGATGGTAAAGAATTAATTTTTCTATGGGAATTTAAGAATTTTATTACAAAGTTTTTTTTGGTGGATAAAAACTTTTCGTGGAAAATTCATCTTTTTTAGTACAATTTATATGTTTGAAAATTGATCTTTCTTTGTTGAAAATTCACCTTTTTGGGTAAAAAGAAAGTAATTTCAGGTAAACCGGTGTAATCCACCTACGCTGAACCATATTTTCAGGAGATGTTTCCCCTCGCATTTTTCTCAGTGCACTAACTTGAAAATATTATTTTAATAAGACGTTTCATAGCAAGACACGATAAGGCAAAAAAAATCTATTATTTTCCTTTATCGTAAAGTTCTCCTCATTCGTTTTCTATTGAAGAAATCGACATCTAATATCGCAAAGATACAAAGCCTCTCACTCCTTCGGATTGGAACGATATTCGAGATACTCTGGCAGTTCTATAAATTTCCAGCAAGTAGTATAGCCAAACTCGGATGTTTTCGAGGGCTAGAACTGCTCTCATGGATTGGAGGGTCTTCCTGTCCTCTTTCTCATTCTCTCCTTTCTTCCTCTCTATCTATCTCTCTCACTCACCCCTTCTTTCCCAAACTCTTTCCTCCATCCCTTAAGCTCTCTATCCTCAAACTCTCTATCCTCAGACTCCTTCCTTCCGTCCTCGGACTTGGAGTTTACTCAAGGATTTAATTGCTTGAAGACAGACTTAGAACTATCTACTTCCATACGTATGTTGGTGAATCTGGTGCTGCGGTAGGGTTAAACGATGACTGCTCACACGAAAGAGGGAAGTTCCGAACAAACAGTGAAAACGCAGCTTGGAGTCTTACTGTGTTTGCGAACCGATAGGGTCTCCGAGGGTGGAAAAGAGAAGGAGAGAGAGAGAGATGAACAATGAGTATGAGTATGATGTTAGAGGGGGTAAAAGGGGTTGAAGGGGAGGATTTTGTACCCTTGTGTAGGCGTGAAGAGCCTTGCAGACTCTCGTTTTTCAGGGACCCCATTAACCCATTTGCGATGTTTGCTTGAACCATTATTTCCTGAGCAAGTACCCTGTGAATAAAAGCTCAGATCGTACGTGTTTGTGGGAATGTCCTTATTACGACTGTCGAGATAACACCGATTTTATCCACCTATTGAGAACAGTACATGCTCCAGTTCTTACGGTCTTCATAAAATTAAAAGAATTTCGGCTTTCGGTTTCGGCTATCGGCCTTTTTCAAAGAATCCAAATGGATAATATATAGATAACAACATTTTTAAAATTTATAATAAACAAAAAGAAATATCAAAAGTAAGAGAAAAAAAATACCTGTGTTTAGTATCTTGTGAGAAACAAGAGTTTTTCGATATTGGAATCAACAACATGTCAGTAACTTATGCTCAAACTTAAAAATAATTCTAAAATGTGACTCAAATTTGAAAAACAATTATATTACATCGCGTTGTAGAAAAAGGCCTCAAAAATTAAATAGGCTTTTTTTAAATAGAGACTACATCTTAAATTGGAAATAAGGTCCAAAATATATATGCTTTGGGACAAACGACGAACATATGACAGAGTAGACATGAGAAAACATTTATGCGGTAATATGTCAATACAGAATGAAGGCGTAATTTAAATGAATCGCAAATGAGGAATGCGCGTCAAAGCAACTAGATTTTGAATTGGGTTTTGATTAGTTTATAATACATTGATATATTTTGTTGACATTCATAATTTCTATCTGCAAGTTAATAGAAATGTTGAGATATTCGTTTATAAAAACGGATTCTATTACTCGTGTTTTATGAGTATTTTTTTCTCTAGCCAGAATTTTAATATTGTTATAATCAAAATCAAAGTAATGGTTTAAGTTCCAACAATGTTGTGCTAGACCTGTATTCAAATTTACAACTCTACAATCTCTTTTATGTTCCGAAACTCTAGTTTTTAATGTTCCACCTGTTTCACCCATGTACACTTTTTCACGACCATCACATTTGATGAGATAAACGATTCTAGACAAATTTTAAGTGTTATCAATATCTTTTTGATTAAGTCAAGATTTTTAAAAGTGTTTTGATTGCTAAGATAAACATTTATGGTAAATTTTTTAACGCATTTCTCAAACTTTCAGAGATTCCTTGTGTCAATCCAGTTATCTTTCTTACTAGAACCATTATAAATTTCATGAATTAGTTTTCGAAGAAAATTATTTATCAAAGGAAGAGGATAATAATTTTGAACTAATGTGATTTTAATTTGATCCAAATTTTCTTACCTGAATTTTATATCAGTCAGTTTTATGCATCTATCAATCATACCTTTTATTAGGTCGACCTTTTGGCAATACAAATGATGGGAATTAAAATTAAGATGTCTATCAGACCATGAAGCTTTTTAAAACCAATTAGTAATTGTAGGTGTTTTTATAATTTGTAAATCTAGATAATAATTTGAATTGTTATGTTCAAGTTCAAATGCAACTGTATGGAATTTTCAATACTGTTAAAAGTATTTATGAAATCGTCAATTTTTTCCGCAGGAACAATAGCTAAAATATCATCCGCGTATCGTTTATATAAAATAGGACTAAAATTTGATTAATTCAAAGCTCTTGTTTCTACATCCTCTAAAACCAAACAATGATATTTTATATAAAAAGATTAAAACTAGTCTGGTTCTAACAATAGAAAGAAAATGTGACGATATAGCTATCAGATGAGAGAAAGAAAGATTAATCAATGAACAAATTGCATATAAATTAAAAACATACAATAGTACTGTAGCAAAATCTTATGCTCTACCTGAAGTGCACAAACCAAATTTTATATGGAGATTAACTGTTTCAACAATTGGATCTCCTACTTACAACTTAGCCAAATATATTTTTAATGTTTTGAAACCGGTTTTAGGAAACACAGAATCATTTGTTAAAAATAGCTGGGATTTAAGAGACATTTTAAATACAATTAAAGTTCCTCCAACATATTCTATAGTTTCATTGGACGTTTATTCAATGTTTCATAAAATTTCATTAGATCTTGCATTAGATTGCATTGAGGAAAAACTAATACTAAATCATAATATAACTAAAATAACAAAAAATGAATTTCTGATCGCTATAATTACTGTTTTAAATAACATGGTTTTCTCTTTTGATCGTAAACATTGGAGAAAATTAAATGGTTATGGGTTCTCCATTGTCTCCTATAGTTTCAAATTTGGTTTTAGAGGATGTAGAAACAAGTGCTTTAAATAAATTAAATTTTAGTCCTATTTTATATAAACGATACGTGGATGATATTCTAGCTATTGTTCCTACATAAAAAATTGATGATTTCATAAATACTTTTAATAGTATTGAAAATTCCATACAATTTACATTTAAACTTGAACAAAAGGATTCAAATATCTTGATTCACATATTATAAAAACACATAAAGGTGAGTTAATTACCAATTGATTTGAAAAAGCTTCATAATCCGGTAGATATCTTAATTTTAATTCCCATCATATGTATTGCCAATAGGTCGGCCTAATTAAAGGTCTAATTGATAGATGCATGAAATTGATTGATATAAAATTTAGAAAAGAAAATTTGGATGAAATCAAAATTACATTAGTTTAAAATAATTATCCTCTTCCTTTGATAAAAGATATTATTCGAGAACGAATTCATGCAATCTATGATGGTTCTAGTAAGAAAAATAACTGGATTGACACGCACTAAAAATCTGATCTAAAAGTTACGTTACCTTATGTTCAAGGACTCTCTGGAAGGTTGAGAAATTCGTTAAAAAAAATTCAGCATAAATGTTTATTTTAGCAATCAAAACACTCTTAACAATTTTTTACCTAATCGAAAAGATATTGATAACGCCGAAAATGTGTCTGGAGTATTTTATCTGATTAAATGTAATTGTTGTGAAAAATTGTACCCTGGTGAAACAGGTAGAACATTAAAAACTAGAGATTTGAAACATAAAAAAAAATTTTAGAGTTGAAAAGTTGAATACAGGTCTATCACAACATTGTTGGAACTTGAACCATTAATTTGATTTTGATTTTAACAATATTAAAATTCTGGCTAGAGAAAAAAATACTTATAAAAGACGAGTAATAGAATCGATTTTTATAAACGAATATTACAATATTTGTATTAACTTGCAGACAGAAATGATGAATGCCAAAAAAATATATCAATGTATTGTAAAATAATCAAAACCCAATTCAAAAGCCAGTTGTTTTGGCGCACTTTCTTATTTGCGATTCATTTAAATGACGCGTTTATTCTGTTTTGACATATTACCGCCTTAATTTTTTCTTATGTCTACTTTGTCATATGTTCGTCGCTTGTCCCAAAACATTATAAAGATTTTGTTTCTTATTTCTAATTTAAGATGTCATCTCTATTTTAAAAAAGCCTCTTCAAAGTTTGAGCCTTTTTTCTACAGCACGATTTAATATAATTGTTTTTTAAATTTGTGTCACATTTTAGAAATATTTTTTAGTTTGACCATAAGTTATTGGCATGTTGTTGATTCCAGTATTGAAAAACTCTTGTTTCTTACAAGATACTGATCACAGGTATTTTTATTTCTTTTACTAATCATATATTTTTTTATAATAAATTTTAAAACTGTTGTTATTTATATATTATTTATTTAGATTCTTTTAAAAAGGCACGCAGTGATAGTCGAAACGTCAGCATTATTAATGAACAAGCCCTTGAGTAATTTCGTTTGTTATTTTTTTTTAATTTTCTGAAGACCGTAAGACCTACGAAATAATTACTTGCGCATATTTAAATTGACGGTCGAGGAAAGGCTTAATTTGATTCTTATCAAATATGATTGGTAATGCTCCAGTTCTTTAAAAAATTATCACTTCGAAATTTGAGAATTTTAAATTAGATTAAAATCAAATTAAAAATCGCATTCAACGTCCAACACTCAAGTCAATGTATAGAATTCCTGAAAATAAAACAAGAATCCAAAGATCAAATTTGGACAAACAGCACAAAATGCTCCTATTGTAATTCTTAAAAACAAAAACAAAAATTTGTTTCTTTGGACAAAAATAAAAAAGAGAAAAGAAAAATGAGAAGGCAGCCAAGCAAATCCTCTTCCTTCTCCTTTTTATTTCTTTCGTCTTTTTTATTTTTATTATTATCAAATCACAATCTGAAAGCCCCCATGTGAGTCATCTTACACATCTTGCCAGTGATCTTGTAAGCAACACCTTTTTCAAATTTTTCTAAAGGATCTTTACCGAGGGGTTAATTACCCCTGCAATATAGTGTATACTCTTTCTGCAATTCCATACAATTCTTTGCAATCCTTATAATTTCCTTATCATTTTTTCGCGATTCATAAAAAATATCATATAAAATCATTATAAGCAAATCAGTGTCAAAATTAGGAATAATTATATATCGAAAGAGCTAATGCAAAAAAATTGAGAAACTACAAACGTATGGTTTTTTATTTGTTCATTGTAGGATTTCGACAAACTTTAAGGAATTTCGATGGATTTGAAACGATTTCGTAAAAAATTCACGTTTTTAAGATATTGAAAAATATTTTCACGAATTTCAAGGTGTTTCGAAACATTCTGAGGGCATTTAGAGGGTTTTGAAGATTTCCAAACACCTTCGAAGGTTTGAAGGTATTCCAAAGGATTTCAAGAGATTAAAACAATGTCAATGGATTTCAAAAAACGTAGAAGTATTCCAAAAGATTTAAAAATATTTCTATTGAACCTTGGAGAATAAATTTAATTAAATTAAATTTGAAGGGATTCTTAGTTATTTTCAAGATTTCAGGGGATTTTAAGGAATTTTGGGATATTCCACATGATTTAGGGATTTCAAGATTTATAGGGATTTAAACGATTTTTGTAGAGAATTTTAATGTATAAATATAATTTTATTTTAATTACAGATCTCCATGGTTTTTAAGTGATTTCGTTAGATTTCATAATAATTTCAGAGAATTTTGAAGATTTTCCAACATATTGCGAGGATTTCGGGATTCCGAAGAATTTTGACAGATTTTGAGGGACTTGTCCGGATTTTAAGATTTTATCGGTTTTCAAGTTCTTAGAAATATTGTCATGGACTTCAAAAAATTTTGAAACATTTGAAGGGATTTTAGAGGATTTTTACATCATTTTGAAGATGTCAAAGGATATCAAAGAATGTTGTAAGATTTTAAAACATTTCATAAGATTTCTAGTGAAATTTGTTGAATTATTTGAATAAAATGAAATTTCAACAGATTTCTAGCGATTCTAAAGATTTAAAAAAGTTTTGAGGTATTTCAAGAAATTTCACAAGATTTAAGAATTTTATTTAATCTCCAAGGATTTCAAGGGATTCAAAAAATTTCTAGGAAATTACCGGGTTTGTTTTTGAGAGAACTTTTATGAATGAGTTTAATTTAAATTGTATCGAAGAGTTTTCAAATAATTTTTACTTTTTTCAATGGATTTTTACGATCTCCATAGATTTCAAGGGATTTCAAGGTATTCTAAGCGATTTTAAGAGATGCAAAAAATCTCCACACATTTCAACGAACTTGGTAGGATTTCCAAATATGTTAAGGGATTCCTAATTAACTTTTTTAAACCAATGAAATTGAATTTCAGACGATTTCACAAGATTTAAGGATTTCATCAAATCTCCAGGATTTTAAGAGATTTCAATAATTTTTAGGGATTGACACAATTTTTGTTAAGAGAATAATGATGAATAAGTTTCATTCAAATTATATTCTAGGGCTTTCAAATAATTTATACTTTTTCAAATGGATTTTTACGATTCTAAAGAATTTTAAGAGATATACACAATTTAAAGGCATTTTAAAGAAATTTTTAGGATTGCCAAATATTTCAAGAGATTCCCAGTAGACTTTGTTAAATAAAATCAAATTAAACTTCGAGGGTTTTTCAGCGATTCCAAAGATTTTCAGAGATTTCAAAGGTTTTTAGGAATTTTATCGTTTCTGATATGGAACTTTAAGGAATAGGACAAATTAAATTTAGATTCAAGGGATTTCGAAAGATTGATAGGAATTTACGCAGGTTCTTTTTAGAGAATTTTAATGAAAAAGTCTAATTTAGTTTAAGTTCCAGAGGATTTTGAAGATTTCCAAACA
>JAABKJ010007545.1:248174670-248283098 GCA_011634705.1 Andricus grossulariae | reverse complement strand
AATTTCAAAGGACTTTAACAGATTTCAAAAATTTTTTATATGGATTCCAAATAAATTTTAAAAGACTTCGAAGGTATCAAGGAAATCCATAAATTTCTCCTGTGTAAAATTTATTGGTGCAGCATCGCTATTCTTGTGTATAGTTCCATATGAAATTATGAGTGGTCTGAAATGAATCTTTGTTTTGTAGTTTCACTATTTTTTAATAAATTCCTTTACTACTTTTTCATTATTTATTTCAATGTTGGTTATCCAATAATTTTTTCCATATATTAATTTTCTATAATGAATTTCCTATAATCCATGCAATCTTATGCAATCTGATTCAATCTTCTGCAATCTCATACAATCTTGCAATCTAGTGCACACGAAACACCTGTGTAATAAACCTCTTGATCTTCACAAAAACTTTTTATTTAATCCATTTTTAATAGTATACGGAAAATATTATAAATATTAAATTTTTTCAACATGTATTCAATATTTTTCGAAATTTGACCAAAAAAAGGGAGAACAAAAGTATTAAAAGAACTATATTTCCTTAATTCCTCCTGATTATCTGTAGATAAAATGTGACTTTGTTTTTGTTTTGTCGAATTCTGATATGTTGATCAATTAAATTTTGTGGGTAATGATCGAGAAAAAGGATATTCTTAACAATATTCAAATTCCCTGGGTTGAAAATTCAACCGTCTTTTGAAAAAAATTTCTTTTCGACTTGAAGATTCAACTACTTGGTTGAAAGCTAAACTTTTCTGTACAAAATTATTTTCTTCTATTTCCCATTTTTCCATAATTTTACTTGAAAATTCAACTATTTTGTTCAAAATTGTATAATTTTTTCAAGAATTCAATTATTTTGTTAAAAATTCATCTTTTTTCAGTTTGATCTTCTTTCTTCAAAAATTTGACCATGTGTTTGAAAATCTATCTTTGTAGGTTGGATTTTCAACTATGTGGTAGAATTCAACTATTTTACTGAAAAAATTAAGTATTTGTTGAAAATTTTCTGAACGAAAACTCAACTGCTTTGTTGGAAATTCGTCTTTTTTGTTGGAAAATTACTTTTTTTTTTGGTGGAAAAGTTAATTAAAATCACTATGTCAATTTTTATTAAAAATTAACATTGTCAGCGTTTTAAAAAATGTCATGATATCTCACGATCTTGAACACTTGGATCTTATTTTTTAATACAAAATGAGAAATAGTTTTAACAAACAAGACTTTATTTTTCATGAGCTTTTAGGCAGATAAACTGAGAAATTCGAAGAAAAATAAACAAAAATTGAGATTTTTTAAAAAGGGTCTGATCGAATTTTGTTCATTTTAGGTTTAAAATACTTGGGAGACATCCTCAAAACATAATCAGAATATTGGCTTACGCTATGGATGTTGGAACTTCCATTTAATCTTTGAATCCTTTGTTATGTCATTAGAATTTCTTTAAAGTTAAATAATAAATTCAAATACAGATGAATAATATTTATTAATTATAACCAATGAAATGAATTTAACTCATTATATTATTCAAATTTAAGAATTTTATATTAGATCAAAATCAAATTCAAAATCCTATTCAACGTCCAACACTCAAGTCAATGTAATAGAATTCCTGAAAATAAAACAAGAATTCAACGATCAAGTTTGGAAAACCAACACAAAATGCTCATATTGCAATTTCTAAAAACAAAACAAAAATCATTTCTTTAAATAAAAATAAAAAAGAGGAGCGAAAAATAAGAAGGCACTTAACCACATTTTCTTCTTTTTCTTTTTTATTTCTTTCGTCTTTTTTATTTGTATTATTATCAAATCACAATATAAAGGCATTTATAATATTTACCAACGTTACGGTGCTATAAACAAGAAATAAGAGAAAGTCAAGATTCATGAAAACTAATTGCAAAATGTAATTATTCATACTAGAATAACTTTTGTTTAATTCATCCAAAGAAGTTTTTAAATTAATAGACAGCTTATTTTGTTTTTTATCATAAAGCATTTCTATGAATTCTCTCATGACTTTCAGTATGTACAATTTCAACAGTGATCTTATAAACCACATCACCTTTTTAAAATTTATCTAAAGGATATTCACAAAAAATTATTATTGAATCCATTCAATATGGTATACGGAAAATAGTATAAATATTAAATTTTTTTAACATGAATTCAATAGTTTTCAACATTTGACCAAAAAAAGGAACAACAAAAGTATTAAAAGAAATATATCCTCTCAATTCCTTCTGATTATCTGTAGATAAAATTTTACTTTGTTAGTTTTTGATTTGTCGAATTCTAATTGTGATATGTTGCTCAATTAACTTTTGTGGGTAATGATTAAGAAAAAAGATATTCCTAACAATATTCAAATTCCCTTTGTGAAATGAGATGTGAGACAAACCTAGAGCTCTGTCAACTAAGTTTTTGATTACTGCAATTTTGTTTTGAAAAAAGATAAGCCGAAAAGAAATTAAAAATTCTACCTGAATATGTAATTTTTCTATACCAATTGGTAATAATATTACCATCCTGATCTTCAATTACTTCTATGTTCAAGAAACTGATTTGATTATTTTTCTCTATTCCATGGTTAAATTGAAGTTTTGGATGTAAACCATTAGAAGCATCAATAACTGCCTGCAACTTTGCTAGACGAACACATAATAAGGTGTCGTCAACATACTAAAAGTAAAAGGGCAAAACAAAATCTAGCTTCTTGAGAGCAAACACCTCCAAATTTTCCATAACTATTTCTGCTAGAATCGGAGAAATGACTGAACCTATGGGAGAACCAAACTTTTGTATGTAAAAAGATCCATTAAATTCAAAATAAATTGAGTTCATAATAAAAGCTATCCCTTCCATAAAATCTTGTTGACTCAATCAAGTACCTGTTTTCATATTGTCCCATCTATTAAAAATTGCCTGTTTAACTCATTCAAGGGGTATAATTGGAAATATTGCGACAACATCCAAAGAGATCATAACATGGTAATCAGAAACAGTTTATTCAACAATAATTCTTCGGAATTCCCAGCTATTTTTGATATTGAATTTTGAAGTTGCGATGGAGTCTTTCAGTATCAAATTAAAGTTTTGTTCTTAAAATTTCGTGGGAGTGTTAATAGTTGAAATAACCATTCTCAAAGGATAGCCTTCCTTATGGATCTTTCTCAAACCATAACATCCTGCAAGAACTGTGTCTTCGGTATTTGTATCAGTCCATCTTATATATTTTTCTGAAAGTCCTTTCTTTCTTCAATTTTCTAGAATCCTGAAAATGTCTCTTCTTAACTATTTTAACGGGTTTTCACTTAGTCAATCACAGTTATCACAATTGGAAAGTAAATCCTCCACATCCCTAATCTAATCTGATTTCTTCATACAAACTGCAATATTGCCCTTATCAGCATTCATGCAAATTATATCAGGGTTCTTTTCAAAGAAACTTTTCGTTATCATGATACCTTAAGAAATTTTACGATCAATGCTATTAATGTGCAAACAATTCTTATCAACAAAGCTTTTTGACGAGTTTAAAACCTTGTTTCGGAAATCTTGTTGATCTAATATTGGAATTTTGTGTATACTTGATTCAAAATCTTTGACTATTTTCATCATTTGTTTTGCTTTACTTTTTATCACATGATTAGTAAAACCTTTACCTAATCTGAGAATATCTGTAACTGAATCAGGAATTTGAATATCTACCAAATTCACAAACCAAGGGTCCCTATCTTCTTCTTCAAAAATCTTGTGTAACTTTAAATTTTTCTCTTGATCATTAGTTTGTTGATCAATCTAAATAGAAAGTTTGTTCTCATGTTTTTTATCATTTTTTAAAAATCTTCGATTGAAGAAAATCTGATGCTTCAAAAGATCAATGATTTTATCCTGTTGTAAACATACTTCTTATTCACTTCTAATTCTGGAAATTTTTACTTTTAAAAAATTAACATGATTTGAAACATCCTTGATCAGTAAATTCAACAAATTGGATTATTAACTGTTTAAAATTGAAGAAAATTGATATTTGAATTTTCAACAGTTGAATTTTCTTCAATTTACGAGCTTGAAATTCAACATGCGAATTTATCAAATAATGAATTTTCAACAGTTGAAAATTCAATTTAAATTTTCTTCAATATCAATATTTGACCAAACTTTCAAATGTTGATATTGAAGAAAATTGAACATTGAATTTTCAACTGTTCTAAATTGAAAAAATTTGAAATTTTAATGTTAGACTGTTGAAAATTGAAGAAAATTCAATATTCGACTGTTGAAAATTGGAGAAAATTTATTTTCAACTGCTGAAAATTGAAGAAAATCAATCATTGAATTATGAACAGTAGAAAATTTAACTGTTGAAAATTGAAGAAAATTTATAATTGAATTTTCAGCTGTTTTAAATTGAAAAAAAAATTGAAAATCTATTTTTCACCTGTTGAAAACTGAAGAAAATGGAATATTTAGCTGTTGAAAATGGGAGAAAATTTATTTGAAAGTGTTAAAAATTGGATTATTAACTGTTGAAAATTAAAGAAAATTCAATATTCCATTGTTGAGAATGGGAGAAAATTTATTTTCAACTGCTGAAAATGGCAGAAAATCAATAATTGAATTATGAACAGTAGAAAATTTAACTATTGAAAATTGAAGAAAACTTATAATTGAATTTTCAGATGTTTTAAATTGAAGAAAATTGAATTTTCATCTGTTGAAAATGGAAGAAAATGGGATATTCAGCTGTTGAAAATGGAGAAAATTTATTTTAAACTGTTGAAAATTGGATTATTAACTGTTTAAAATTGAAGAAAATTGATATTTGAATTTTCAACAGTTGAATTTTCTTCAATTTACCAGCTTGAAATTCAACTAGCGAATTTATTAAATAATGAATTTTCAACCGTTGAAAATTCAATTTTTAATTTTCAACTGTTCTAAATTGAAAAAATTGAAATTTGAATGTTCAACTGTGGAAAATGGAAGAAAATTCAATATTCGACGTTTGAAAATTGGAGAAAATATATTTTCAACTGCCGAAAATTGAAGAAAATCAATAATTGAATTATGAACAGTAGAAAATTGAAGAAAATTTAAAATTGGATTATTAATTGTTGAAAATTGAAGAAAATTGAATTTTTAGCTGTTTTAAACTGAAGAAAATTGAATTTTCAATATTTGAAAATGAAGAAAATTGAATATTCAAAGTTGAAAATTGGAGAAAATATATTTTCAAGTGCCGGAAATTAAAGAAAATTAATAACTGAATTATTAACAGTAGAAAATTCAACTGCAGAATTTTAAAGATAATTGGAAATTGGATTATTAACTGTTGTAAATTGAAGAAAATTGATAATTGAATTTCCAACAGATGAATTTTCAACAATTGAAATTTCAATTTTCTTCAATATCATCATTTGAAAATTTAGTTGTTTTAAGTTTAAGAAAAATGAAAATTCATATGTTGAAAATTGAACTGTCAACTATTCTAAATTGAAAAAAATTGAAATTTCAACTGCTGAAAATTGAAGAAAATTTAATATTCGACTGTTGAGAATTCGAGAAAATTTATTTTCAACAGCTGAAAATTGAAAAAAATTAATAATTGAATTATCAATAAAAGAACGTTCAACTGTTGAATTTCGAAGAAAATTTAAAATTGGATTATTAATTGTTGAAAATGAAAGAAAATTGGATTTTCAGCTGTTCTAAATTGAAGAAAATTGAAAATTAAATTTTCAACTGTTGATAATTGGAGAAAATTTCTTTTCTATTGCTGAAAATTTAAGAAAATTAATAATTGAATTATCAGCAGTAAAAAATGCAATTGTTGAATTTTGAAGATAATTGGAAATTGCATTATTAACTGTTGAAAATTGATAATTGAATTTTCAAAATTAAAATTTACAATAGAATTCTTTGCAATTTCCGAGTGTGGAATTCAACATGCGAATTTAATAAATGAATATTCCGAACCATAAAACTAAAATTTTGAAAAAGACCGATTTTTCGAAAACGGCTCGTTACTGGCAAATAATAATTTTTTTTGGCTTGTAACTATATCCAATTTGTAAAAAAAATCTTTAAGGCCAGAAGTCATCAACAAATTATTAAGCATTATTTAAAAATAGAATATTTCTTATAAAATGATTATTTCTTCTTTTCTACATGTAAAAATTAATATTTAATCTTTCCCCTATTTCCCCTTTTTTGAGCTCCTGTTGCACTGCGACCCCGGAAATAACCAATATGCCCTAATTTTCATTCTTCCGAATCATCATTTAACATAAATTTCATTTTTCACCAAAATATAACGTCCGTATATAAATATGGCCTGAAATTCAAATCGGCCAATCAGAATTTCTAATTTGAATTCCCGATTGGCTGATTTGAATTTCGAGAAACTAATTATGTCAAATGGTTATTCGGTAAAATGAAAATTATTTCGAATTTTTCCTCGGCAGGGTAATAATGATGTCAAATGGTTATTTTTTGTTTATTTTCGGCAATTTTCTAAAGTCGGGAATTTTATTATACGGGAATTTTCCAATTCGGCAATTTTATCAATTTAGGAAATTTAATTTTTGGAATATTATCTTTTTCTTTTTGACAATTCAGATAAATAAAAATTATATAGTAAATTGTTTCTCGGTTATACGAATTTTAATAAAATAAAAATGAGGGAAAATGGAATTTTCACAATTAAATTAAAATTCTTGCCTGTACATAGTTCCACTTTTGGTATTCGAAATTCTGAAGTAGTACCATTGCATGTGTCTCTGAGTATAAAGATCCCTTCTCAAATGTAATTGGTAATAAGTGTCCGTGATTTTAATCACCTTCCCCAAATTTCCTGACTCAAATCTAGATTCGAAACACAAATCACGTGGTAGTGTTTCTAATTCCCTTTTTGATTCTACAGGATTCAAAATCGAATCTAGAGAATGGGAAATAACTGTGCTACCTCCGATGCATGATCTGCTGAACTGCAATATTTCATATTTATATTTTAAAAATTTAGTCCTTTTCTTAAAAAGTTAACAAAAATGACATTGTTTTCGAAAACCTGATTCAAATTGTAAATTTTTAATAACTCTGATCAATAAAACTGACATGTCCTCGCTGAATGCGACATATTATTTCCGAAGTACTTTTCAAATGCAGAACACGAATCGGGTTGGAAAAAAATTTTAATTCGGATTATCCATTTCTGAAATATATTGAAAAATGCACACCCTTCTTTTCAATTTCCGAAAACTTGTATTCAATACTATTCTTGGCATCAGATGTTCAATAGTGGAACATAAGACGATCAATCACATTTCATTCGTTTATGAATTTCATCCAGTTGTAAGACATAAGACGATCAATCACATTGTTACTTGTTTATGAATTGCATAAAATTTCAAAGCATAAGACGATCAATCACATTGTCATTTGTTTCTAAATTAAATGCAGTTCTAAAGCATGAGACGATAAATCACATTGTCATTTGTTTCTGAATTTCATGCAGTTCTAAAACATAAGATAATCACTCACATTGTTATGTTTTTTTTAATTATATGCAATTCTGAAACATAAGACGATCAATCACATTGCCATTTGTTTCTGAATTTCATACAGTTCTAAAACATAAGACAATCACTCACATTGTTATTTGGTTTTGAATTATATGCAGTTCTAAAACATAAGACGATCAATCACATTATCATTTGTTTCTGAATTTCATGCCGTTCTAAAACATAAGACGACCACTCACATTGTTACATATTTCTTTCTGAATTGCATGCAGTTCTAAAACATAAGACAATCAATCACATTTCATTTGTTTCTGAATTTTATACACTTGTAAAACAGAAGACGATAAATCACATTGTGACTGGCTTAGGAATATCACAGTTCTAAAACATAAGACGATCAATCTCATTGTTACTTGTTTATGAATTTCATACAGTTTTAAAACATAAGGCGATCAATCACATTGTCATTTGTTTCTGAACTTCATTCAGTTCTAAAACATGAGACTATCAATCACATTCTTACTTCTTCATGAATTTCATACAGTTTTAAAACATAAGGCGATCAATCACATTGTCATTTGTTTTTGAATTTCATGCAATTCTAAAGAATAAGACGATGACTCACATTATTACTTGTTTTTGCATTTCATACAGTTTTAAAACATAAGGCGATCAATCATATTGGCATTTGTTTTTGAATTTAATGCAGTTCTAAAACATAAGACGATCACTCACATTGTTATTTATTTTGTGAATGTCATGCAGTTCTAAAACATAAGACGATCATTCACATTGTCATTTGTTTCTAAATTTCATGCAGTTCTAAAACATAAGACGATCAATCACATTTTCAATGTTTCTGAATTTCATACAGTTCTAAAACATAAGACAATCACTCACATTGTTATTTGTTTTTGAATTATATGCAGTTCTATAACATAAGACGATCAATCACATTATCATTTGTTACTGAATTTCATGCAGTTCTAAAACATAAGACGATCACTCACATTGTTACATATTTGTTTTTGAATTTCATGCAGTTCTAAACCATAAGACAATCAATCACATTGTTATTTGTTTCTAATTTTCATGCAGTTCTAAAACATAACATGATCAATCACATTGTCATTTGTTTCTGAATTTCATGCAGTTCTGAAACATAAGACAATCACTCACATTCTTACTAGTTTCTGAGTTGCATGCAGCCCTAAAACATAAGACGATCAATCACATTGTCATTTGTTTCTGAATTTCATGCAGTTCTAAAACATAAGAGAATCACTCACAATTTGTTTTTGCATTTCATACAGTTTTAAAACATAAGACAATCACTCACATTGTTATTTTTTACTGAATTTCATGCAGTTGTAAAACATAAGACGATCAATAACATTGTTACTGGTTTATGAATTTCATACAATTTTAAAACATAAGACGATCACTCACACTGTCATTTGTTTCTGAATTTCATGTACTTCTAAAACATAAGACGATCAATCACATTGTCATTTGTTTCTGAATTTCATGCAGTTCTAAAACATGAGACGATCAATGACATTGTCATTTGTTTCTGAATTTCATGCAGTTCTGAAACATAAGACAATCAATCACATTGTCATGTGTTTCTGAATTTCATGCAGTTCCAAAGCATAAGACAATCGCTCACATTTTTATTTGTTTTTGAATTACATGCACTTCTAAAACACAAGACGATCAATCACATTGTCATTTGTTTCTGAATATTGTGTAGTTCTAAAACATAAGACGATCACTCACATTGTTACATATTTGTTTCTGAATTTCATGCAGTTCTAAAACATAAGACAATCAATCACATTTTTACTCGTTTATGAATTTCATACAGTTCTAAAACATAAGACGATCAATGATTGAAATGTGAGTGATCGACATATGTCGTAGAACTGCATGAAATTCAGAAACAAATGACAATGTGAATAATCGCCTTATATTTTAGAACTGTGTAAAATTCATGAAGAAGTGACAATGTGATTGATCGTCTCATGTTTCATAACTGTATGAAATTCAGAAACGAATGAAATGTGCGTAATCGTCTTATGTTTTAGATCTGTCTGAAATTCAGAAACAAATACTCATGTGATTGCTCGTCTAATGTTTTATAACTGCATGAAATTCAAAAACAAATGCTAATATGATTGATCGCCTTATGTTTTAAAACTGTATGAAATGCAACAAGTAATAATGTGAGTGATCGGCTCATTCTTTAGAATTGCATGAAATTCAAAAACAAATGACAATGTGATTGATCGCCTTATATTTAAAAACTGTATGAAATTCATAAAGAAGTAAGAATGTGATTGATCGTCTCATGTTTTAGAACTGAATGAAGTTCGGAAACAAATGACAAAGTGATTGATCGCCTTATGTTTTAAAACTGTATCAAATACATAAACAAGTAACAATGTGATTGGTCGTCTCATGTTTTAGAACTGAATGAAGTTCAGAAACAAATACCCATGTGATTGATCGCCTTATGTTTTAGAACTGTAAAATTCATAAGCGAGTCACAATGTGATTTATCATCTTATGTTTCACAACTGTATAAATTTCAGAAACAAATGAAATGTGAGTGATCGGCCTATGTTCCACGATTGAAAATCTGATTCCTTATGTTTCAGAACTATATGAAATTCATAAACAAGTAATAATATTATTGGTCGTCTTATGCTTTACAACTGTATAAAATTCAGAAACAAATAACAATGGGAGTGATC
The DNA here is from genome assembly GCA_011634705.1 of Andricus grossulariae. Taxonomy (NCBI): domain Eukaryota; kingdom Metazoa; phylum Arthropoda; class Insecta; order Hymenoptera; family Cynipidae; genus Andricus; species Andricus grossulariae. Next base: position 248,272,813 of record JAABKJ010007545.1, on the reverse strand, counting down.
GTCTTATGTTTTATAACTTCTCGATATTCAAAAGCAAATGGCAATATGATTGATCGCCTCATGTTTTTAAACTGTATGAAATTCATAAACAAGTAACAATGTGATTGATCGTCTCATATTTTAGAACTGAATGAAGTTCGGAAACAAATGACAAAGTGATTGATCGCCTAATGTTTTAAAACTGTATCAAATTCATAAACAAGTAACAATGTGATTGTTCGTCTCATGTTTTAGAACTGAATGAAGTTCAGAAACAAATGATAGTGTGATTGATCGCCTTATGTTTTAGAACTGTGAAATTCATAAGCCAGTCACAATGTGATTTATCATCTTACGTTTCACAACTGTATAAATTTCAGAAACAAATGAAATGTTAGTGATCGGCTTATGTTCCACAATTGAACATCTGATGCCTTATGTTTTAGAACTATATGAAATTCATAAACAAGTAATAATGTGATTGGTCGTCTTATGCTTTACAACTGTATGAAATTCAGAAACAAATAAAAATGGAAGTGATCGTCTTATGTTTTAGAACTGCATGCTATTCAAAAACAAATGGCAATATGATTGATCGCCTCGTGTTTTTAAACTGTATGAAATTCATAAACAAGTAAGAATGTGATTGATTGTCTCATGTTTTAGAACTGAATGAAATTCAGAAACAAATAACAATGTGATTGATCGCCCTATGTTTTAAAACTGTATGAAATTCATAAACAAGCAACAATGTGATTGATCTTCTCATGTTTTAGAACTGCCTGAAATTCAGAAACAAATACCCATGTGATTGATCGCTTTATGTTTTAGAACTGCATGAAATTCAGACATTAATAACAATGGGAGTGATCGTCTTATGTTTTAGAACTGCAAAAAATTCAAAAACAAATGCCAATATGATTGATCGCCTTATGTTTTGAAACTGTATGAAATGCAAAAACAAGTAATAATGTGAGTGATCGGCCTATTCTTTAGAATTGCATGAAATTCAAAAACAAATGACAATGTGATTGATCGCCTTATATTTTAAAACTGTATGAAATTCATAAACAAGTAACAATGTGATTGATCATCTCATGTTTTAGAACTGAATGAAGTTCAAAAACAAATGACAATCTGATTGGTCGCTTTATGTTTTAAAACTGTATGCAATTCATAAACAGCAAGTAACAATGTGATTGATCGTCTCATGTTTTAGAACTGAATGAAGTTCAGAAGCAAATGACAATGTGATTGATCGTCTTATCTTTTAGAACGTTGGAATTCATAAGCCAGTCACAATGTGATTTATCTTCTTATGTTTCACAACTGTATGCAATTCAGAAACAAATAACAATGTGAGTGATCAAATCATGCCTTAGAATTGCAAGAAATTCAAAAATAAATGACAATGTGATTGATCGCATTATGCTTTAAAACTGTATGAAATTCATAAACAAGAAAAAATGTGATCGATCGTCCCGTGTTTTAGAACTGAATGAAGTTCAGAAAGAAATGAAAATGTGATTGATCGCATTATGTGTTACAGCTGTATGCAATTCATAAACAAGTAACAATGTGATTGATCGTCTCGTGTTTTAGAACTAAATGAAGTTTAGAAACAAATGAATATGTGTTTGATTGACTTATGTTTTAGAACTGTGAAATTCGTAAACAAGTAACAATGTGATTGATCGTTTCAGGTTTTAGAGCTGAATGAATTTGGGAAACAAATATCAATGTGATTGATCGCCTTATGTTTTAGAACTATAAAATTCATAAACAAGTAACAGTGTGATTGATCGCCTAATATTTTATTTAGCTCATTTTTCAAGATATCTCAGAAACGGGTAATCCGAATTAAAGTTTTTTTCGAGATAATCATTCTTTATGAAAAAATTGACCTGTAGTTTATGTCAACAAAATAAACATCCTGAACTACAGTGCATTGAAATTTGTGTAAATTTTTCTCACTTTTTGTTTTTTGAGAATATTTCAGAAACTGTTATAGATATCGCTAAATTAAGACGATTTAAAAAATGGATAAAATAATTTTGATTGGAAGTTTTAATGGCAAATATCTATTAAACTAGACATGATAGCAACAAACGGAAGTCAAATTCGTGTTCAGCATTGAAAAGTACTTCGGAAATGATATGTCGCATTCAGCGAGTACATAGGTCATTTTTGTTGATTAGTGATAATTAAAGAATCATTTACAATTTAAATCAGGTTTTATTTCTTGATAACAATTTATTTTTCAATGTTTCTAAACATTATTGACAAAATAGATCATTTTGATTGTTTTTTTTTTAACATTGGAAAATAATTCTGATTTCTGGTAAAGTTGAAAATGATTTAGGCTTCATTTTAAAAGATCAATCTTAAGTTTTGAAGATTTCAAAAGAAGCCGAAAAAGAATCTAGAATATCTTATTCCAAAATAATTTAAATCTTGAGAAAATGTCAGCAAATTCAAAACAAAATCTAAATTTTCATAGATTTTGAAAAAAGAAGCTTTTTCAGAATTTTGCAATTGTTTAGCAGAATAAACAAAGTTCTTAAGATTCCTGCGAAAATTTCAAATTATTTTTTATTTTGAAAAATGAATTTGGGATTTGAAAATATTTCAAATGATTTCCTACAAAAAAGAATGTAGAAGGTTTTAAAGCTAATTTTTTCAATTTTGCAAGATCTTAACATTTTAGAAAAAATTGCAGCAAGTTTGAAAGATATTTAAAAGTTTTGAAAAGATACAAAAATAGTTTTAAACTTAAAAAGACTTCAAAACATTTTAAACAAAATGTAGATTTTGGAATATTTCTAAATAAAATTTTGAAGTTTTTTTATTATTTTTAAAAGTTTCAAGGTAATAAAAAAAATTCTTCACATTCCTGGGAAAATTTGATATGATTTTTTATTTTTAAAAATTAATTTTCAGAAAATATTTTAAAATATTTTTAAACATTTTAAAAGATTTCGAAAATGACAACATTTTAGAAAAAATTTCAGCAAGTTAAAGAGATATTTAGATGTTTTGATATGATACAAAAATAATTTTAAACTTGAAAAGATTTTAAAAATTTTTTAACAAAATGTAGATTTTGGAATATTTCTAAATAAAATTTTGAAGCTTTTTAAATATTTTCAAAAGTTTCAAGATAATAAAAAAATTCTTCACATTCCTGGAAAAATTTGATATGATTTTTTATTTTTAAGAATTAATTTTACGAAAATATTCTAAAATATTTTTAAACATTTCGAAAGATTTCCGAAATTATCAAAAACGGATCTGGAAGATGTTAAGGCAATTTTGTTAATTTTGAAAGATATGTTTAAACTCGAATTTTTTCTAAAATTTTGTATATATACTTTTTCGATAAAACTGAAATTTTCGAATATCTTTTTGAATATTCTGAGAAAGCGTAGGAAAATTATATTTATCTAACATTAAAACAAATCAACTTAAAAATTGAATAGGTTTTCGAAATTTTCTATTTTCTATTCAAAATATTTTTTTTTGCTAAAAATGCAACTGATTAGTTGAACATTTATCTCTTTGGTTGAAAATGTAACTATTTCGTTGAAAGTTCGTCTTTTTTGGTGGAGAATTAATCTTTTAGTAGAAAACTCATCTTTTTGGTTGAAAATTAATATTTTTTGATTGAGGATTCATCTATTAATTCTTAAAAATTTGTCTTTTGGATGAATTCAACTGTTTCTTATTTAAAATTTTCTTTGATTGAATTATTAATTATGTAATAACTTTTTTTCATCATTCAATTTTTTTTTATAATTTAACTGTTTGAAATATAATTTTTTCTTCATTTTAAGTTGGGCATACCTGAAAACTTCCAAAATCTTTTTGAATTTTCTCAAGAATCTTAGATAAATTATTGTTATATAACTTAAAAACAAATAAACTTATTTAAATAAATTTAAATTTTTTAACTTCTATTTTGTAACCTACGTAATTTGTGACACTTGTTGGACAATAACGAAAAATGACGGTTCCAGTTTCGTCACAAACTGGTTTTGGTCTTGGTTCTTTCCCTGTGGGTGTATAATAAGGTTCTGGCATCGCTGGTGTGTAATCTACGTGACGTATTCGTTCCGAAATCACCTGTAGGCGATAGAATATTGAGAAAATTATTTTATTGGAAAAATTATTTTATTGTAGCCGGTCTTCATTTCAAGGAAATCTATTTCAATGTTTGTAAAATTTTCAGGTTTAAATTTCGCGCCAAAATGGTGAGCCACGTTTGAACATAACCTCTAAATAGCAATTAATTTTGGCGCGAAATTCAAACTGGAAGTTCTTCTTTTTCGCTTTAAAAGTCTGGAACATTTAGAAATTTAGTATTTGTTTCATATTTTATGTAATTTTTTTTTTACCTGGCACTCGGTGGGCCATCTCGCTTCCTGGGTTATTCCATCTACACTGATGAGAGTTGCGTCGAGGACTGATTGAAAAGTTTCTCTCGTATCTCGATATTTTACAATTCCTGGAGTCAGAGAAAGGACTGAGTCGAAGTCCCTTCGGGTGATTCCGAATCGATTTTGAAGGCACTGGTTCGTCAATAAACTGCCTGAAATTCAAATTTCTTTATAAAAATTAAAGTTTTGGTAGGAACTTGACTCTGCAGTGAATGAAAATTTGAAAAAATGTACTGGGTGTCCACCTGAATGGGAAATCGGGCACAGTGCTCCCAATTCAGATCCTCAACTACACTGCGCATGCGCTGCATCGACAGTCTCATTGGCTGTAAATGGCGCGCTTTTGTGAAACTTACATGTGTAAATAAATTGTTTATAATAAATCATCATTGTGGAAATAATAACAATTATTTTTCACATCATAAAGTAGTATTTTAGAGTGCAAGGTAAAATAATTATTTGATTGTACTATTTATAAATAAATTATTGATTTTAAATTCAATGGAAGGAATACCTTTTTGCATCAATCTCAATTTTAAATCATTCAGAATATTTTTTTGTATTTTATGATTATTATATATTGTGAAAAATTGATTTGCATACTTAATCATTTCAAATAAGCGCGCGATTAACATCCAATGAGGCTGCTGGTGCGACGCATGCGCAGTGGAAATGAATTTAATTTTAACTTGATATGGGGAATTCTCTAAAAGAATTTTAGTTTTGTCTTGGAACAGGTAATTTTTGACATAGAACGTGAAATTTTTGAAAAAAATTTTCTTTCTAATCTTTAAAAAGGAAATTTGCAAAAATAATTCCTCTTTCAAGTCAGAATTCGTCAGATTTTGAACATTTCTTGTTCCAAATCAGAATTTTTTTAACTTTAATTTTTTTTTTGTTAATAAAAATTTACCACAATTTGAAACTTTTCTTTTGTAAATTTTAGAAAACAGTAGTCACTATATTTCTGACTTATAAAAGCAAATTTTGTAAATAAATATAATTCTGTCTTGGAACGAGGAATTTTCGAAATTAATTTAATCGTGACTTGGTATAGGGAATTTCCTAAAGAATTATAATTTTGGCATGGAATGGGAAATTTCAGAAAATAATTTAAATTCTGGTTTATAAAAAGAGAATTTAGAAAAAAGCCTTGTTCCAAGTCAGGATATGTCAGATTTTGAAAATCCTTTGTTCCACATCAAAATTTGTTTGAATTAAAAAATTTTTTTGCTAATAAAAATTTGCTAGAATTTCAAACTTTCTTTTGCAAATTTTAGAAAATGAGAGTTCATTTATTTCTGAATTTTAATAGAAAATATTGTAAATAAATATAATTCTGATTTGGAAGAAGGAATTCCGGAAATAAATTTAATTGTGACTTGATATATGGAATTTTTTAAAAGAATTATATATTTGTTTTGGAACAGGTAATTTTTGACATGAAACAGGAAATGTCGGGAAATAATTTTAATTCTCATTTATAAAAAGGGAATTTACAAAAAAATTCCTGTTCCAGGTCGTAATTCGTCAGATTTTGAAAATTCCTGGAATTTTTTCAAATAATTATAATTTCGTCTTGGAACAGGTAATTTTTGACATGGACCGAGTAATTTCTAAAAAAAATTTTATTGTGATTTATAAAAACGGAATTTACAAAAAAATTCCTATTCAAAGTCAGAATTCTTCAGATTTTGAAAATTGCTTGTTCAAAATGAGAATTTGATTGAACTTAAAAAACCTTTTTTTTTGCCAATTCTGAATTATAATAGAAAAGTTAATAAATATATCTGGATCTAACGTGGAACCGGGAATTTTTGAAATGAATTTAATTGTGACTTGGCATAGGGAATTTGTTTAATGAATTATAATTTTGTATTGGAATTGGTAATTTTTGACATGGAAAAGGAAATTTTGGAAAGGAATTTTAATTCTGATTTATAAAAGGGGAATTTACAAATTCCTGTTCCAGGTCATAATTCGCCAGGTTTTGAAAATTCCTTGAATATTTTCAAATAATTATAATTTTTTCAAATAATTGTAATTTTGTCTTGGAACAGGTAATTTTTGACATGGAACGGGAAATGTCGAAATATAATTTTAATTCTGATTTATAAAAAGGGAATTTACAAGAAAATTCCAGTCCAGGTCGTAATCCGTCAGATTTTGAAAATTCCATGCATTTTTTCTTGTAATTTTCGTCTTGGAACAGATAATTTTTGGTATGGTACGGGAAATGTCGAAATATAATTTTAATTTTGATTTATAAAAATGGAATTTACCAAAAATTCCTGTTCCTGGTAGCGAATCACCCTTTTCCATTAGCTTGTATTCCTTGCTGAATGAATTCAGTTGAATTTCTCGTACCCAGAAATGTTTTACTTCTTCTAATTCTTGGGTTGTTATAGGAGCCTTCGACAGTGATTCCGCTTTTTTTCTAAGAAGGAGAATGAATCGCTTGCAGAGAGCTGTGATCCGCAGGAGTCGAGTCAAGCTCGAGTATTTGTCGAGTAAATTCCAATAGGTACTAGACGGAATTGCAGTAACAGCAGTTGCTTGCACAGGACGTTCTTTAAGATTGTCATCAATAAATGGAGCTTCAAACTTGTTGGGCTATGATGAAGATGGTTCCTGAAGCCAATTTGGACCAGAAAACCAGATGCGATGCTGAGAGAGTTGATTTGGAGTCAATCCTCGAGTAGCGCAGTCAGCAGGATTCTCTTCACCTGATATGTAATGCCATTTCGCTATAGGAAGAGCTTCTTGAATAAAGCATACACGATTGTGCACAAACTGGGACTTTATCAGCATTTAAGACTTGAATGGTGTGATGAGCCAGTTTCGTGAGGAGGACAGCATCTGATAATACAAGTCGAGGAATGGTCAGCTTTTTAATGGAGCTACCTTCGTCTTAGAGCAGACAAGAACCGTTTGCGCTTGATCCTCTTGGTCCATGGATCTTATAAACAGAACAGCAGCCATAGCTTGTTGAGATGCGTCACAAAAACCATTAATCTCAAACGAATTTTGTGTTGAAATTTGAAGCCATCGAGGAAATGATATTATTTTCAGATCTGGAAGTTGCTGGATAAACGTGATCAATTTTTCGGACTGCAGAGTGGGTAAGGGATCATCCCAATCCAGTTGGAGTGACCAAAGTTCTTGGATGAAGATTTTAGCGTTGATTATGACTGGTGCCAGAAATCCTAGAGGGTCGAAGAGTCGAGCGATAGTTGAGAGAGTGTTTCTTTTGGTAATTTTCTTCATTTGTGGGATGATCCAAGTGAAGTAAAATGTATCAGAAGGTGGATTCCAAAAAATTCCAAGAGCATGGACAGTAGCGTCTTGGTCAATTGATATAGAAGTCGAAAATAATTGCTTATCTGTAGGTACCCCTTGAAGAATTTCTGAATCGTTGCTTATCCACTTCTGAAAAGGAAAACCGCCCGCCAAGCACAAGCGATTGATCTATTTAACCGTGTTCTGGGCTTGTTCGATGGAATCAGCTCCTGCGAAGACATCATCCACGTATCTCCCTTTACTTAAAGGGACTAAAGCGAGTGGAAACCTGGAGCCTTCATCTTCGACGAGCTGCTGCATGGTACGAAGGGCAAGATACGAGGCACATGCTAAGCCATATGTCACTGTAGTCAGCTGGAATGAATGAATTTCATTAAGTTTAGTTTTCCAAAGCATTCTCTGCAGATCCCAGTCATCTGGATGCACTTTAATTTGCCGGTACATTTTCTCAATATCTGAAGTGAAAACATAGTGAAACTGTCGAAACCAGATCGAGACATCGATAAGTTCAGTCTGAAGTTTAATTCCTGTATGCAGGATGTCGTTGAGTGAGATACCGGTAGAAGTAAGTTTGGACGCGTTGAACACTACTCGAAGCTTGGTTTTCAGACTGCTGGGACGAAGCACTCCGTGGTGAGGAAGATAGACTCGTCTTGGTTCAGGAGTTCCGATTGGAACTTGCTTCATGTGATTTAAAGTTTCATACTCAATTAAAAAATCTGAATAGGCTTTCTGAAGAGATGGATCAGCTTCAAGTTTCTTTGTTAACCTTGATAACATTCTCGACCTGTATCATCTCGAGAGTGTAGTTTTAAAATGGTCCTCAGACTTTTGATCTTCAGCTGACAAAGAATTTTCTCGTGTAGTTGGCATTTCGTCCAACTTCCAAAATTTCTGGAGAAGTTCGCCAAGTTCTTCTTCAATTGTGATGTGGTATCCTTGGACTTCAGAGGGAGCGTTAGTAGGATCTTTTCGAAGACCTTCTTCGATAATTTGACCATAATAGTCAGCTCCAATGATGATGTCAATATGTTTAGATGATTGGAGGCCAGGATCTGCCAGCTGAAGACCTTCCAAATGTGGCCAATTTACTTTTCCACTTTTAGTACTGCAAAAATCTGCTTTGAGTTTTGGAAGAAGGTGAGCGGTGATCATGCACTCTGCAGAGGACTTGAAATAGGGTTTCAACTGAACTGAAACTAGACCACGTTTCGCCCAGCTTTTACTGCTCCGATTCCTTTTAGTTGTAGTGATGTTGATAGTCTTGGCAAGTGGAGACGTTGAGCTAGTCTCTCAGAGAGAAAATATATTTGAGACCCTGGATCTATGAATGCTCTAACTTTCATTCGCTCACCTAATCCTAACCGAGACAGTTGTAGCACGGATCCTTCTTTTGCACAATTTTAATACGACTTTGAACTGTCATACTCGTGAACTGCAGACAACTTGCAAGATAATGCTCAGACAAACAAAGAAAGCACTTGTCTGAGGTAGTCTGATCACCTGAAGCGGGACGAACCTTGAATCATTGTTGATTCGACAGAGAAGTAGGTCTCCGTGACTTTTCTACGGCTTGAAGAGTTAGTAGTCTCGTCATCAAAAATTCGCTGAGTTGCTTCCATGTTGGAGGGTCTTTGGACGATCCCAAGTGTGGCTCCCAAGCCTTGACTGACTCTAAATCTAACCGTTGAACCGCAATGAACACTAGGATGTCATCCCACATATGTATTGGCCGCTCAAGGATTTCCAAGGTTCGATAAATTTGTGTAATAGTTGTATACAGACTATCCAATTCAATTACTGATTCCTTGGTCATTCTTTTAATCGTTAATAAAGACTATTGCGCTGAATTACTCAAGAGTCGTTTATTTTCATAAAGCAAACTGAAGCATCCCATGCTTTTTGAAAATTATCGGTGGTTAATGCGGTTTTCTTCAGCAGGTGAACGGCAGTACCCTTCAGACTTTGTTTTATTTCATGTAACTTTCAGATTGGTGACAGATTTGAATTTGAGATTACCATTGAATCGAAAAGGTCCTTGAACTGAAGCCAATCCGACGGCTTCAAGATAGATTTGTGAGTTGCATTAAACATATTTTTCTTGAAATCTGATTTTTCTAGCGGACGTTCCTTCTACCATGTTTCCAATTGTCTTATTGCGATCCTGATGGCATCATGATTGACTGAGAACTTGGACCATGATTCCTGGATAGCGTTCCGACGAGTTTCAACTCGGTGTGAAGAAATGTTCAAAATCCCGACACTCATTAAAATGTCCAATTGCACTTACGATAAACTCTATATGAGAAAACTGCTCGTCGATGCGATTTTTTATGACTCACTCGCATCCCGAAATCCTTCACTCTATCCGGCTCGAAGGACCAAAAAATGTTCAACACTTTGTTGACTAAAATTACTGGTAGATGTGAACGAATTTAAGAAAGTACTTTAACACAATGTATTTATCCTCTTTCTCACTGATTCACAAGAAATCACTTTTATTGTTCATTTAAAAAAACAGGTCACAGAGGTTACAAAATAAAGATTATGCATAAAAAGATCACAAAAAAATCACTTGGTGAGATTGTTAACAAATATTCACATAGCTCACACTTAACAGTAGATTACACATATTTCATGAAAAAATACACTTTGTATATAAAAGAGTTTAGCGTTAATACTCGGACCTATTTACTCTGTCTGATTCTAAAGTTTATCGAACACGCATAACAAAAAAGAAAAGTAATTATCGTATAGTCCTTGTTCACATGAACGCGTTTTTGCAGAGAGATATTCTACAAAAAAAAAAGAGAGAAACTTCTGGAGATGGTTCACGAGGTCACCTCGCAGGCTAGCGGTTTGACTCAGAGCCTGGCGCGAAAGAAGTTTTGCCAAAACCTCGTGAACTAGAATCAGCTGGTACGGGAGTACTAAAACATTTTGTTTAAAGAGCGAGACTCCACTGAAAGAAAAGCTTCTGGAGATGGTGCACAAGGTTACCTTGCAGGCTAGCGGGTCGACTCAGAGCCTGGCAAGGGAGAGATTTGCCAGAACCTCGTGAACGAGAGTAGGCTTGTCCAGAAGCACTCACACAATATCAAAAAGGAGTCTCGACCAGTAGGAAAATTGATAATTTGTCACGAGATAAACTAACAATTCCTTATCTCACTTCGATGGAAAGTTCACCAATTCAAAATTACACTATGAGGTAAAATGAGAAAACAACTCTTTGGCATCGCGTTCGCCATCTTTGGTTTGCGACTAAAAAGAAACGCCCAGAAATCGATACGGATCGAAGGCTGAAGGACTACTGACCCTCAACGCAGGGAGCCACTAGTTCAAGGGAGGGATCCAGCATCCTCCCAAAGAGAGTGAGCGAGAGGGCCCAAAAGGGAGAGCGATGTCAAGAGTGACCGAGGGTGAAGGAGACAGCGATGTGGCTAGAAACTAACGCCGTGACAAAATGTGACGTAGTCACAAGAAACTACGACGCAGTAAGGAATTTTGAGAAAAGCCTGGCTATATTACTTCCCCTTCATGTCTCTAGTGCTATGTTAAATTCTCAATTGAACACAAGTTATTTTAGTTTTTCATCGATTTTTGGAAATTCTTGAAAAAAATGGATTTTTAAATTAGCGTACAGATATCTTAAAACATTTTATCAGACATATTCAGCAACACAATACAACAGGTTTGATTAAAATCGGAGGAAAACCGCCAAATCTTGAGGTATAAGCCTTAATTGACTCCTCTGATAACTCAGATATTTAGAGAGATAGGAATGGTGAAAGCTTATTTTTATACTTCCATAATAAAAATTGGATCATTTATGTTGCACTTCTTTGAGAATGAAAAATAATGTTAAAATCAACGTCAATTTGAACAAAAATAAAATGTCTTCAAAAATAGTTTAATTGGTGATTGAGCAACTGCGGAAACTATATTATATATTTTCTTTTTTACATTTTTATCATCAATGAGAAGGTATTAGATTTTTGTGAAAATTGGTTTTTGCGGATTTTATCAAATCTGGACGTTTCTAGACTCACTGAGGAGAAATGGATTTTACATTCATGTCGTTGTCGTCTGCGAGCAGGATACCTTTCGAGAGAATTATCTGATTGAATTGCATTCTGATACACTTTTTCAAGGCCTAGAAGGAAATGACGAGTTCGTCAACCAACTGTTTTTGTCCAACGGTTCTGGTTTTATCAATTGAAAAAGTGATTGAAAAAAAGTAATTCCATTTTTCCAGGCAAATTAGGCGAAATACGAAAACATATAAACCAGCAGAATTGTTCGCCTCATAAAGTTCTGTAAATTCACTTTTAAGACTATTTTTTGACAGACCTATCGCGTACCACTTCCCAAAGACTAAAAAAATGTGTAATACATTCTCACATCTAATTGCAATTTAATTAGTTGATCATAAATATTTTTTAAAATGAAATGTAATGTGAGATGAAATTTTCCTTAACAATTTTCATTTGCATAGCATTAATCATTTCTAAAATTCGTGAAAGAATGAGAAAAAAACTTGAAATGATTTTCCAAGCTTAAGGAGTTGTTTAAATATAAATTTTCTCACAATGCAAGGCTTTCACTATATATGGTAACTGTAAATTGAACTAGCTTTCTAAATAATGCATTTATTCGAAATATATTTACAAATTAACAATAACTTCATAGTATCTAAGTATAATTATTACTTTATAAAGAATACTTGTATTAAAAAAATCCTCTTTTAACAAATACGTAAATTCCTCAACATCGAATCTCTAGTAAATTTAGATGATACATTTTGTTCTATAAAGAATATCGAACGCTCTGAGTAAAAAGAATCACAAGTTTCATATTTTTTCTTATTCTCATGACAAAATACCGCTGCGAAGTACTATAAGTGTATTTACTGTGGGTGCGGTAGTTTGTACTTATTTAATGAACACCGTGCTTCATCGTAGACCTAAAACAAATTTGCTGTCTCATGGAGGTAGATTTCTCAATAATAGAAACAGAATGGACACTTTCAATACATATTTTTTAAGCTTATGTTTCTTTTTTATCGCAAATCTCATGTTTAGAAAATCAGAGACTTCAATCAATACGTTCTGTTATAGCGAACAACGTTTTAACATATAGCAATGTTATATATTCTAAATACTAAAAAGAGCTTTCGTGTGATTGCAGCACGAACCACAGACAAGTGCTGCAGATCACTAGCACTTGCCTCTGGTTCATATGTGACAGGAATATGGCCATGAAAATATCCGCACATGTAATCTTCAAGGTTAAAACGAGAAAAAAACGTAGTTTTTTGACAATGAAATTTTGCAGGTATTTCCATGGCCATATTCCTAATCCACGTATCAAAATACATCGATATACGAGGTTTCAAAAATGTGTGAAATTTATCAACTTTTTTTTTAATTCCCAAACTTAAATGAAGTTGTGAGTTTCGTCATTTTTGTAATTGCTGCCTTAGAGTTCTGTGTATCTTTCCGACAGAGCTTAGTATACCATAAAACTATGTACTAGAAAGATAGTACGCATACCGAAAAATGCTTCTTAATCTCTTCCGGCGTTATTACAAAGTTTCATTATTCTTTTTTTTTTTAATTTTTACATTACTCGATATTCGACATTTCAAAAATATAAATTAAAAGACAATATTTCTCTCGTATTCCGTGTCTACATTTTTTTGAACAATGGGTTTTTTTATATCGTTGGATTTGTAATAAAAAATGAATTCATCTTTACAAAAGGTAATTAGAAATTCCTATCAAATTCGGAGATAATTGAAGCGTGTTCTACAATAGTTCATTATGCGCTACTTGTCGTAAGAGTGATCTAATATGTGAATATAGGTACACAATGATCCTTGTCTCAAGTTTCGTATAATGCACTGTTGTAGAGAATGTTTCGGAAAAATCTATTCATGCATTTAAATACTCATAATTTTTTTTTTAATTTTGAATTTTTTTCTTCTGAAAAGTAAAATTAAAATTGGTTTTTGAAAAGAACGCCACGTTAAAATTTGTTTTCTATTTCAAATATAGCAGATTTACACTTTTTGAAGTCATGTATAAGAAAAATTGAGATGGAAATAATGTCTTGGTCAAATTGAGATTTTTACGCACGAGTATACCAATTGTACCACAGCCAACTTACGTAACGCACTGGAACGAATACTCTTAGGTCTGACGTGCCCCTAAGCTTACAGTTAACTATCTTGGTTTGCCTTTTTCTGAGGTTGTATATTATATAACCATTATGTGATATCCTTGAGCATACAAATGTCAATTTGGCCAAGAAAATATTTCCATCATACTTTGTCTTCTGAATGATTTCAAAGAGTATACAAAAGCTATTGTTAGAAATTTAAAAAAAAATTTGAAGAGGCGATTTTTTCGAAAAATCAATTTTTATTTTCTTTGATAGAAAATCAAAATGAAAAAAATCGTTAACATCGTCTTAAAGTTCATGAAAAGAGCTTTCTAAAGTGCAATAAAAAAATTTCAATCGAATTAACCTGAAGGAAGTTACATTAACGTGAAGGTGAAAAAGCACGTGGAAGAGTAAAAACTTCAGGCCCTGTATATTGACAAACGGTTAATAAATGGACCTATGGTTTGGTGAATTATAATAGGTTCACCAGTACTATGATTCAGTCAAGTTTCAACTTGATAGAAAAAAAAATTTCAGGTGGGAATACTTGAAGTATTCTACCCCAAATCTAGATACAGCTTTTTTTGAAATATACAGCAGTATTCTGTCAAGAATCCTAAACAAGACACTGAAACGCGAAATTATTTTTAACGTGTAATCGCATTTAACTCATATAGATTTACATAAAGCTGCTTTTTCCCCAAGTTATTTGGCTCAAATTTAGAGATTTTGTTTCGGGTATTTGAACAAAACTGAGGGCATGAGTATAGCAATTCTAAAAGAAAATTTCCACCAAGTATATCTAAGAGCCACACTAGTCCGCATGCACTAATGTTATTCTCGCACCGTCGACTGGAATAGGTTACTTTGCGCATCATTCAGGTTCATGGAAAGTTTAACTTCTGAGGTTCGTGTTGCACAAAAGCTTTTATTCGCCTTTCCTTGCGAATTTGTCTGTCTTTCAACTCACATTCGTCAAGGATGTTTTTGAATATAGCTGTTTTCATTTCTGCTGGACTACAGAAAAACCTAAGGTATCAAACGTTGCAAATAGTCGACAACTACATTATGTAACAAATGAAAACTTCCTATTGTGCAACGTTTTGATGCGATTTTGAAGCTGAATTTGATACCTGCGCATTTTTTGTGATCTCATCGTAAAGTAGAAATTCTCAAAATTGATGAGACCAATGCTACATCCAGAACAGAAAAAGAGATGACTGGCGAATGGTCGGCGACTGAAGATGTGCTTATGCCTCTGTTGCGCGTAAAGCTAGCGGCGAGCCATAAACTAGCATGCGAACTCCAAGTAAATACAATTCTATCATTCCCCGACAAGTGGAACGAGTTGCGCTTTAGTCAGCCTGCACTCAGACTAGCTAATTTAGCCAACACGTCTTCATCATGAGCATAAGCATTGAGCATACATAATACACAATGTTACTTGTTCAGTCTCTACAATTCGTATGTCAATTTCTGGAGTCTGGGCCGTTCCACGATTAAACTGTGGCATAAGCCCGGGAAAATTTACAAAGCTTTTCCGGCGAGAGCGACATGTCAAACAAGTTAAATCGCTTTTCACGACGTTCCGGTCTGGTCACGCCGCACTCGAACCGGGTAATTGTACGTGAATTGGGTTGTACGCTTATTGAACGGGACATCTAGGACGAGACACGAAAATCACCTCAATGATATTGTTAACTAAACTTAACATTGAATTTCTGAATAATTGTTTATTATATACTGATTATTCAGTGTATAAAAATCGCACAATATTGGCGAGTCGTATCGAGCTTACGAAGCAGACATAACATCGATCCGTTAATTGCCTTTTCAACAATTGAAGCGCAAACTTCAAAGATCACAAATAACTGTTTTACAAAATTAAGCGAACATTGACAGAAACAGATGAAAATTAAAATACGAGTAAGTGAAATTCTTGCTGGTTGAGCATAGAAAGGTAGGAATTATTCGCATAAATGTAAAAAATGTATGTTACGAAAAAAGATTTTGTTTGAAACACGGGATGGTTTCATAATAATTAATATAACCAAAGTGTTTCAAAATGTGGCCTTGATAATAAATTTAACTTTTTGTATGGACTTCTGGTTGCTTTTCATCGAAAAAATATGAATTGAGACACATGTCTTCCCACTCTTCTCTTCGTCACTCCTCTGATCTGATTCAACCCAGTAGAGAAATTTTTGGCCCTGCTACAAGAAGGTTTCTTGTCAGATTCCGACCGGGCTACCAGCGGTTAGGTTACATGTTTTGAAACCGGTCTGAAGCTAAGCTTGCTTTATTTTTTCCAAAAAGCACCCAGTCGGAACCCGACCAATTGCTGGCCGGGCCAACCTTGGCTAGATTTCACGGACGGGAGTCAACCGGAAACTAGTTGGGATCCTTTTTTTGTAGAAATTACAAGTATTTTAATAGACATAAGATGATTAAAGTCTTACTAAAGGATGCTGGATAAATTATCAACTGAAAACACTTTGTCAGGGCTTAAATTGACTTTGCCCAGAGTTGGCGCTGCACAGTGTGAACATTGGATAAAAAAATGTTCAAAACAATAATTCTGCTTATATTTTCAACCGATTATGAAGTTTTCTTTTAAACGGAAGCTAAATGAATTCTTAAGAGATCTGTGAGAGCCAATTAAAAAAAAAATTTTATTCAAATATAAACTTTGCAAAAATGGAAATTTATGAATTTCCGACACAAAAAAATTATTCTTTGCTTTAAGAAAGCTTTTGCTGACTAAGAAAAAAATTATATTGGTTCAACAAAATATTACGCTGGTGTAAAAAAACGGTTTGCTATGGAAACCAAAATTTGGTGGAATCATGAACAAAATTTATTGCACAAATACAACTGAAATTATTTTTATGTGCAAATAAAACATTGTTCTCAGTGTATTTTACCTATTTCCTCTGTTTAGGTTTTTATACATTTTAAAATTATCCGCGCTTTCTCATGATTTCATGTTGACCAATCAGAACATGGCACGAAACAATGCCAGTGCCCCCAGCCGTTCATGTTGCTCAGTGTTGCTTTCGTTTATTGTCACACCATCTTATCCAAAAATAATAATTTTCGCCTTCAGAAACAAAATGAAGGGTTTATTCTTCATTAAAATAAAATTTATAAGTTCAGCACAAAAAAAATGCCTTATTGATGTAATGTTAATGAAAAATTATCCTTTTAAGTTCATTAGGCATAATTAATATTGCCCAACTGTATCACCTAATTGTGCATAGATACAACTCACCGTTACAAGCCAGGCTGGAGCCCAATCTGCGAGTAATTGGGGCGCCAAATTGTTGCCTAATTGGTAGTTGAGCAACCTGACTGGGACCCAGTTTGGTCCCAATCGACTTTTTCACACGGGCTCCAGGCCAAAAATTTGTCAACTTGATTTGACTGTTAGGGCCACCCTATTTTTAACTATGAGTCTTTAAATTCACATGAAGTTACCAATATCCGGGTTTAACCAAAATTAACGCCGGAGTCCAATAAGTTGACCTTGACGATTTTAACCGGATCCTAGCCAGTGCACGGATAAAACTAGGTCCATCTGGCTGAGTTCTGCTCGGATGCATAATCGGATTTCCACATTGGATTCGTCAAAATGAAAGATAAACTATGACGTAAGAAATAAAGTGAAAACTCAGGTAGACATTGCCAAATAAGATAACATAAAAGAAAATACAAAATAGCACAATAATAAAATAAAGTAACACAATATAAAAGACAAGATAACTTATTATGATAAAACATAAGATAAGATAAAAGCCAAGACAACACGATTTGACCAAAGATATCGTAAGTTAAAAGGAAATACCTATCTTTTCACATATTGTTTGATAGTGTATTGTCTTATATTATCTAATAAAAAATCAGAACGCGGAAATTTTAATAAAAGTATAGATCATGTCAATTGTGAAGAACTTTGAATTTTCAATAATATGAAAAGACCGGAAAATCAAAACATAATATATATTCTGTAATTAAAGACCATTTTTATATATATTTTTGAAATACTCCACAATATGTCAGACCAATTTGTTGGATATCGAAATTCAGTGAAAGTTTCATGCAGTTTGAAAATTCCTCTAAAACAGTTTGATGGAGAATACTTCATAGTTTTATTCTAATCATGTAATTCTATTAACTTTTTATCATTGATGTCATTTTTATTTTCAGTTACTATTTATAATTTCAAAAATTGATGACCATTCCGCCAAATAATTTGTATAACGAATTCACCGTAGATTCGATTTATGTAATATTTGAAACGTTTTTATAAAAATGTTGATTCAATATAATAAACAGGTTGAAAATGATCATAATAGACATATTATAATTATTGAAATCGAATACCTGCTATAATTTGGTTTTTACATTTGTAAAGTAATTTGAAATACTTTTCTGTAATATTGATAACCCTGCTAATTTTTTTACGATTCAAATTAAATCAAGTCCTTCAATTCAAATTATTTGTATGATTGAACGAAATTTAATATCCTTTCCTAGTTGAAAATGTACTTTAATTTTTCTTTCGACAATAAATGAAATCGTTCACAATTATAAGATGTTTTAAACTACAATTATTAGTGTATTCTGTATTAGTCTACTATAATATGCAATTAAGGAGTGCTTTAGTCAAGCTAGAATGGGCTTTCAGTTAGAAACTTAATCATAGTCAAGTTCACTACTGTAAATTCTAGTTTGAGGTTATTCACTAAAGTAATCGAGGCCTTTCCTGATCAATTTACGTATGGCTATTACAATGGCCTCCATCATGATTTAGCATTTCTATATTCTTGGAGAATAATAAAAAATAAGAACTGAAAAAATTTTATTCATTCTATATAACTCTATATGTATTTTTGCAGACATAATACAATTTCATATATTCCATTCACCGAATAAATAAAGTTCAAGTGATGACAGTGACACAAGGTCAACTAATGAAAATTGGGGTCTAGAAGAACTGACCAATGAAAATCGTCCATTAAAATGATCTTGCGAGGTCTTATTACACTTGATAAATAAATATACTGTATTGATATATATATGGATCTATTTCTTTGGTGTTGTTGGTAAAATAATTAGTAAAAATATGATATTACTGAGCCGCAAGAGAAGCCATGAGCCATACTGGTGAGCCGCGTATAAGAAATGTTATGAGCCGGGAGTGCCTCAGTCATTTTTTACATTCACAACTTAGCCAAGAGATAAAATCAATGTGCAGTCTGAGTCCTGTAAAAATAGTTACTCAGACTCTCCTAGCTCAGAATGCGTTTTGCCGATGTAGGCCACCTGTCATAATCAGAAATCCTCCTGTAAAATTATCTTAGTGACATCCTAGCCTTTCTACTGGAAGTAATAAAAGTAAAATGATCTAGATGAAATTAAAAGTGACGAAGTAATAGTACACCAAGAAAAATGGACCTTGCCAGTTGAATAAGGCTTTTTGGCAGATGCTGAAAGGACAAGTAAGCCTTTTACGTCAGCCCTATTCCAGGAACTTTTTTATCACACCAAAAATCAGAAGAGTGCTGATTTGACCAAACCAATCCTCAAAGAGAAATCTTTTTTATTAGCAATATCTATAGCATTAGGATCAGGAATGTAATGATGTGCACATCAGCCGATCATGAAACACAGAATGATCTTTCGCAAAGCAATTGGGATGATCAAGTTATTATTATATCATTAAGCCGTTTCCCTTTCGGGGTAGACGTGAATTGCTCAGTTGGAAAGTAGTGATGTGTGGATGGGTATATAGGTGAAGGGTAGATAGGTATATAGGTTTAAAGTATAGATATTGTCCACACATAACAATTTTGTGAGACTCTCCACGTGGGGTGATCGCTAGAGAGATTGATCAGCAGCCTGGGTCGGAGCTACTTTACAACCGAGCAATTCACGCCTACCCCGAAAGGGATACGGCTTAATGATATAATAATAATAATGTTGCTTAATAGTTCCTAGAACTTTCAGCCGTGTATAGCATTACTTATATTAAATTCGTATCCACATGCGTGTCATATTTCATACAAATTAATCTAAACATGCCACTCTTTATTTTATCACTGTACTAAAAGATAACCGGCGAGTGCGTACGATTGTGACAATGATCGCCAATCTGAAAGCAGGAGCTGGCATGAGTTAAGCTTTGATGAAACGACGAGAGAGAATAATTTAGGGTGACATGGAAAGTGCTTTTCAAACGCGGATAAGAACTGGGGTAATATCAAATTTAATTCATAAAGATTTAAATACATTTTTGGATGACTGCAAACGCATGCTCATTTCGCGAAATAAAAACACATTAAATAGTTTGTGTAATATTAAGTCTTGTGTTGAATTTACTTGGATTTTCAAGGCAATAGGGGCCCGTGAAGGAAAAATAGAAGAAAAAAGTGTTTGCACTTAGAACGACACTCAGCTTACAACCACAAATATTGCTGGATGGTTCGAAGAAAAAGTCAGAGAACAGGTTCAAGTTAAAATTGATAAGCCAAAAACAACAGATTTCGTTTGTAGTTTAATAGATATCGTAAACTAAAGGGTTATATTAGTAGATACGCTCCTTTTCAGTTTGGGTCTTCAACTTTTATCGAATTACCTGACTTGATATGAAGAAAAAAATTTGTAGTTATTATTACAAATAAAAATTCATATTGCTTTCTCCACTCAGTAATGACAGCTCCTCATCCTGCTAAAACCAATTCTAATCGAAATAGTTCTTATCAACACATTAATGTTTTAGAAATCATATATAATGATATCAAGTTTGCAGTTGCTCTTGAAGATATTTCGCAATTTCAAAAAATGAATGGTTTACGTATAAATGTATATGGATTAGAGTATATAGCAAAAAACAGGAAATTTTTCCTGTTTTTTTAAGTGAGAAAAATCTGAAAAACCTATTATTCACCTTCTGGTAGTTGAAAATACTAAATTTGATTCAGATGCGGAAGTGTATTATTCTTTCAATTAAAAATCTATGTCGGCTTATGAAATAGCAAATAACAAAAGATCGTTTCTCCACTCACTTTTGTGATAGGTGCTTGTGCCACTTTAAATTAGAGAAATCTCTTGAAAACCATGAAGTTGCTTGTGTTGCTTGTTACACAAAATGCAGTTTTCATGATTCACAATCTGAACCTCAAGTTTATCGTGAAAAAGATTGTATCACGTGGTTCGTGATCATTGTCATTTTACGAGGAACCTTTGTGGAATTTCGGAGTTGAATATCGACAACTATATCAAAAGTTTTCTTATCATTGAATTAAAAGTAAAATTTATGGAGGGAATTGTTTGTTTTGTTATTGTTAGTAAATTAATCACGACTGACGTGAGGAAACGAGGAAGAAACGTATTATCACCTTAGAATTTATAAAATAAACATGCTGAAATTACAAAAGTAAAAAAAACAGATCCAACCTAACCAAGATCCGAGTTCTAACCCACAAGTAACTTACATATGTCGCAAGAAAAAATTAATTTTAATTTTAAAACTTAGCCCAGATGTAGGCTGCAGAAGCTACGACCGCGATCTTCCTCTGAAAGATCGATCCCGAAACCACTGGAATCGACTATTGAAAATTAGCTAACCAGTAAAGATATTGTTTACATCAAGAGTTTTTGCACGGTTCAGAGCAACCCGAAACAAAGTTGATCCATCGAAAGTTAGACAATTCTCTTAAACGTTTTTGTGAAAGAAGGGAAATGGGCTTGGTGGATAGGTAATTGCGTCATGTACAGTTTCAGAACGAAAACATAACAGATCGGTTGGGACCGATAAATATGAATCCGTGTTCGTATTATGTAAACGACACATAATATTCCATTATCTAGTCGAAATTCAAATATTTCGTGAGGACGAAGAACAGGTTCGTTATTTTCCTGGCGTAAGGATGATTTAAGCAACAGTGATGACCCTTCCCGAAGTATTTCGGTTATGGATCGAAATCCTTCGTCGAATTTTAGACGTGTTGGAAATTGCCCTCGTTTTGATAGTGACATGCCAATGAAGATCGTTCGCATAGTCAGTTCTTGGGAAATTTCTTTCCAAAGACTGAACTAAATCCTGAGCAGTGCCTGCTGATTCTCAATAATTATTTGAGCATTAGTGGAATACACAGGGACTTATTCGTTCCGTGTTCGTCAAAGATTTTCGAGGGTTCGTACAGGCCATGGTACCTTGTAAACAGAAGTTCGTGGCGTACATGAGAGGAATTCTCGCGCGTTTTCCGATCCGAGTGGGGCCTCAAGAAAGACGATGCCGACCTTCTCCTCGAAGTTCGCGGAGTTTGCGTGTAGAGCGAGACTCGTATGCGAACGTATGAAGTACCTCCCAGAATTCAGAGAACAATTGAAACAATTACTGACCACATTTAATTCGTGATTGACTTTCCAAATTTCAAATCTATCTCTTAAAAATCACACAGAATTTATACATTATGTCAACGAGCGTAGCTATTTCTACCAGAGATCAGTTAAATCACAAATAGTGCGCTCGAGGTCCAGTCGAAGAGACCTCAATTACGGTTAAGGATAGTTCGACACGGTTGTCGAATTTGACGAATATTTGTTACAAGACGAATTAGAATCAAGCGACGAGAATCCTGGGGGTAAACAAGTCACGGGCTTCATGCTTTTTACCCAAAGCAGATCATGAACCCTGAAAAGATCTTAAGGTTCAAAATTCTAAATCTATGACTTGTCAAAGACTTGACCAAAATTTGCACAAGTTCCTGGGAAAGTCAATTCAAGCGTATACAACTAATAAAGATGTTGCTAAAACCCTTGTCGACGAAGAACCAACATCGGAAGGAACAAAACCCCCTTTTGATCGTTCTACAGTGTTCTGTGTCAATTGCGCGAAATTAGGACACAGGATACGCTACTGTACGTGAGAGCCACAAATAGTCTGTACATAGACATTTAAAAAATGTAGCCTGGGTCCTGGGTCTGTTGAATACGTTGCTTAGTCCAAAAATTCCTCGGAGCTGGACTGAGGTTGACCAGAAGTCATTTGACGACGTCAAAAAAGACCCTGTTGAGGCCCCCATCATGAAACATTACAATGGCTTCACGGATTGAAAAATCCCGTAGATCGCCCTGCTAGATGGGCAATTTGCTTTTACCAGCACGACAAAGCAGTTAAACATTGGCGAGGAACCACAAATGAGGTTCCTGACGCACGCTCGCACTTGTTTAATGTCGACGTAGGCCCAATTGGATAGGAAAAGATCATCAAGGAGACCATCCAAGAACGGATTAAACGGAACTGATTTGTGATCAGGATTGGTGTCAAACCAAATTCAAACTCGTCAGAGATCAACCTGATAGATTTACTAAATGGAAGGTTGAGGACGAGGAATTGTTTTGTTATCGTCCTGATTACGAAAAGGATCTGATTGACGATTAACACCTGCAGGAAAAGGTGGTCAAACCTTACGACATCATGACCAGGTATGACTCAAAACGTCAAGTCCTATTTCGAAGACTGCAAAATATGTGTCAAAGGCAAATACAATCAAAGACCTTTGAAAGAGCAATTAACGGCCAGGCCTCTACAGTCACCGTGAGCCCTAGTTTCTCTTGACACTGTAGTTTCTCAGACTCGAAAAAAAGGGAAATTCTCATTTAATTTTCGTTCAGGATTTATACACTTAATATATTCAATTGTTTTCAATCCGTCATAGAACAGGTAAATCCGTAGTGAAGGCTCTCGAAACAATTTTCGACTGTTGTGGAACACCGAAATCCATCATTACTCATAACGGAACGGAGTACAGTTAAACCTATGATTTCAGCGTACATTAACGACAATCATAAGGAGTGGAACCAAAACTTATCAAAGATCCAGTTAGCTTATAACACCGTTCCACATTCCGGTAGCAGAATATCATCAATCTTTTAGAATTGCGGGTGAGAAGCAGTTATCAAACACGCAACTAAGTTTTCTGAAAACATAAAAAATTCCTCTATTAACGATTCATTTAATTATTGGATTGTGCGAATTACTACAATTGAGGAGTTTCGTCATATAATTGAAGGTCGAATAAAGAAAAAATCTGACAACAATGCGGGCGAACCAACAATGCAGAAGGAAAGATCATTGTGGACTCTGATAGCTTTGAATTATTTGTATCTGAATCATTGGCGAGCCAAGCGAAGGCTGAACCAGTCCCAGGGAAAACCTCAAATTCAATTACAAATCACCTAGCTACTATAATACTAACTGAATAACATTTTTGTTCAGAAGAAATTATTTATGTAAACAAAAGATTTTGTCCTTAATCTTTTTCATTCATTCATGCATTTAAATCACTTCACTATCGCCATCTCAGAACGGTAGGAATGTAGCCGTGAAGAAAATTGACTAATACTCATGAAAGGCGGCTAGTACCTAACGAAACCCAAAACGTGATCGCTCATCTCTGGAGCATATGCCTAGAACGACCTCGTCAATAAGAGCGTCGAGACTGGAGTGATGAACCGTTTAGGACCTGTCCTCCGTTCTACTAGCTCTCCGTGCCAGTTGAGCGTGCTATGCTGTGATTGGCTGGAAGTCCCCATTCTGCTCGATAGAAAGGAGTCTTTCTTCTGTCTACTTTCTGCGATATTCGCAGTGCGAAGTGGCTTTCTAACGGTTGGTATTACCCGTACAATATAAGAACTTTTGTATGTTTCAAAGAGGTAGGCTTGTTCATTCTTTACACACTGTAGGACAAGCCTTCACGCTACATCCTTCACCTGTTTCGGGCCAGCTAAAAAAACTGTAAGACCAGCAAGTCATGATAGAAAATAAACTGCTGGCTCTTAGGATTGAAATAGCAGACGAGCGGAATCGCTATCCTACAATGGAGGACTTCAACCTCGACACTTTGGAGGAAGCAAGGGGTTCTACCCCCAAGAGTTCGACAGAAGGCGACGAATCCGCCAACTCAACGACGCAGGTACAGACAACCAGCAGCAATGAGGCCAGGAAGCTCCTGGAGGAGATTAAAAATCTATCTCCTCTGAAACTCAGACTGACCAAACCAATTCGAGTGACGGCTGCCCAGATCCTGGCTGAGAACATCCGTAGAAACCGAGTCCATGATACCAGCCAACCACTCAAAAAATCTGAGGTCTGTGGAAGGTTTTTGAGACTGACTGACAATACCAAGGCCTTGTTGGCACGTGAGTCATTGTAAAATCCTTGCCTCTCGACGAAATCCCCAGCTTTGAAAATGTCCTCAAGGAGCATGACGTTTGACACCTCGTCAATCGTCGGGGCTAAGAACAGCCGTGATATTTGACGGATTGCTGAATCTTTAGACAGTCTCTTAAAGAGGTATTTATATAAAGAGAATCTTCAGCCAGACATAATTAAAATGAGAGTAGAGACAGTCGTCAAAAATATGGAGGCCACCAAGGTCAATCGAGGAACTCAGACCTTCGTCTCCTACGTCGGAAAACAACATATCGCTGGCTGTGTCAATTATCACTCTCGCGAGCACCACTTCAAGTTTCGACACGGATGATTGCATCTATCCACACGAGAAAGAGCACGAGCATGCCCCGGGACGTTGCCTAGGCTGCTCTAGCGATTTGATGCTGTTCTGTCCCGAATGTCTCGACTGTCACATTCGACACCAAGGGATAGTCGGTTGGCTACGCCTTAACTACACGACCTGGCCGGCATGGGTCATCCCCACTGATCCGCGTTATACCGTCGACGAAGGCGAAGAGGAGTTGAAGCGAAAGGTCCAGGCTAAATTTGACGATTTCAGGGATTACGCGAACGAAATCAGAAGTTTCCTGATCAGAGAGAACGCCCTCCAGGCAGTGACAACGCCCGTCAATCCTGTGGCAGAGAGCGCTGAGCAGCTCTCGCAGGACAAAAGAAAGCTCGCCATAAAAACGTTGTACTCGCCCTTCGTCAACAGGACCCTGAAGGACGTCATGAGAGAGAGGCCAGAACTCTCGGCCTATACCAGTTGTCGAATCAATATTTTGACAAAATTGTTAAAATAGTTCGTGTTTTATGTTCGACACTTTAGTACTAAGACCAAGTTTCTCTTACTTATTTTATATTGCTTTTTTTGACAATAATTTTCACATATACTTTAAAATTATATTTTTTAAATATTTTCTTGCAGTCACCTAAAATCTTTCTCTTACTTCGAATAATTATAGATCTCGTTACCCACTTTATCATTTGGACAAAATAGTCACTAATTGAGTGGCAAGACAAATAAAAGACTGGATAGCTACCAGTTCTGTTAGAACATAAGGTGTATTTTGTAATATGAAATCAATACGTTACCGAAACTCTTTTAAGGTTACGAGAAGGTTTCCAAAACATGTTGTTTGATGCAAAGATAAATATTGAATTCCAAAATAATCATACTCATGGCAGTTGAGATTGGAAGCCATATTTTAGATGAAATTACAGACTCGTCACGCAATTTTCAAAATTTGCTTTAGTTACATTAATCAAATTATTTTGTTTCGGAAATTAGATAGTCTCGCTCGCACGATGAAGTCACTGATTTGGTGGGGAGAGTGTGAAAGGAAAGACAACATTCAAGAATTCAAATGACCTCCGACATGAGAACTGAATTACCAACGTCTTGACTAAATATCGATGGATCGAAAGTCAAGGGGGCATGCGCACTGATTTTCGGGAGCTTTTCGGGAGCTTTTCGGGAGCTTTTCGGTTCTTTTGACAAAGATTGTAAGAGTCGGTATCAAGTTTAATTTTTGTTTATTACTGCGAATTCTCCGTTGATTTTCATTTGAAAAGGATTGCTCTTGAAAAAGCGTAATTTGATCGTTATACGATGCCACGAATTCTACATTTATTTGACTAAGGATCAAGGATTATATTCGACAAATGTAAGTCATTTCATCTGAATCCTTTATTAGACGCATGTTTTGGAAATCATTTTTAATTTTTTCTGGGTCTTCCAACAATCTAAACGAAAGATAGTCTTAGTTAATAAAATTTGATTAATAGTTGATAGCTTTCCTCAGACTAGCTGGCGCTCAATGTAAAGATATAGTTTATAAAATCAGTAAATCCTTGAGTCCTGGCAGCCATTGACCCAAGCCATGCCAGATGGAAGCTTGACTGTAGACTAGACACGTGATAATTTTATAAAATAAAATGATTAGGATTAAAGTTGAACTCTTGTCTCAAAAAAAGTTCTGTCTCATTCTCCATTATCAACATTCAAGACACTATTCAAGGTTGGGGATGAAACTTGTTAAAATATTGATATATCAAAGATAATGATTGATGACTTTCATTACAATAACATGAGGTACATAAAATAGGAAATACAAAATATTTTATTCAATTGAAGGTTTTACTTAACATAATCGTAATACATACCTCTAGGAAACTAGGTTAAAAATAATTATACGCAAAGTTCAGATAATATATTCATTTATTCATGGAAAAGTTATATTTCTTAAAAATATTTGTAAATTAACATGATTTGAAACATCCTTGATCAGTAAATTCAACATTGAGAGTTTGAAATTCTTTCAATTATGTTCAAATTGTCTATTGCAAAAATTAATATGAAAAGTAAAATCTCTGAATTTGTTATCCAAGAAAAATATTTTTTTAGGTAAAACATCATTTCTTCGACATTCAATCAAAAACCTATTTTGAAGGATACTGCCTCTTAATTTTTGGTTGATATCACACCATAATTTAACCTTTCTGAAGGCTTCAATATTTGTAATCCAAAATAGCTTATTCGATGTCAAATTTTTCAACATTGTGACATTTTGGTGTTCACAATTCGATTCTTTAACACTCCTATGTCGAGGACATTCAATAAAATTAGGGGACTCTTTGTGTAAAAATATTAATAAAGGTTTGCAAGCAAGGTCATTGCAAAGCATTGTAGCCAATTTTTTTTCCAATCCTTTGACATAAACTTTACTAGCATATTTAAATGTAGTTACCGTTATAGGTTTAACAAACATATAAGGTACGTCGCTAGAGTTTCAAGGAAGACCATGGTAATTATATTTAAATCATTTATTCATACATTTATACTTCATGGATATGACATTCCAGACACAAGATGGTTGAAATACAATAATAAACGTTTTTACTTGATTGTAGAAGAAGAACACAGCTAATTTTTTCATTTTACATGTCTTATACGGTAATTTGAAATCCTACATATCCACCACATACTCCATGCTAAATGCAGCTGAAGTGATTCACCATAATGTTAGCAGTTTTATACTAACTTTTTGATCTGCTCACTTCACTGTTTATATTCAATTATGCGATCATGTAAAATTCAACAAGACGTTTGATCAGGAATGTTTTCTTTGACCTCAAATTCTAGACGAACATCAACCAGTCCATATTTCAATTATTCGTTTTGTTTTGAACAATCAATAACCGTTAGTGGAGCATACTTTAAGAAGTCCTTTTTCATTTAAAGTGGAAGAGGCTCCTTACCATAATTATTAGCGTGAAAATTAGTATACAACTCATAAAACAGAGCAAACTGATTTTTGTGTGTATTTGGATTAAAATTGCCATATAGACAATTTTGTGAATTCATAAACAGTTTTACGTGAGATATTTTGCAATGGTGCAAACAGCTAGCACTTTTAGTTCACGCATTTTTCCTGGTTGTCTGAAAACCTAATATTATAAGTCTAGGTTTTGCCTAAAGGGTTGAAATGGCATTTGCGATAATGTTCAGCAAACCCTAATATTATACTGAGCGGCAGAGAAACATCTACATAACTTCTTGCATTAGTAATATATGATCGCAATTAAATTCAAGATGTAAGATTAAACCTGAAATGAAAAATTCTATTAGCGACTATTATTATCATTCAAAACTCTGAGTAAGTTCACGCGCTTTTTTTCAAAAATCCACTTTTATACATTTGTCCATGTTATGAAAAGATGCGAGCCCACAAAAGCGAAAGCAGGGTTGTTAAACATTCTCTAATAAACGAATATATATTGACTATGCTTTTTTTATATCTCAGATTTTAATCCAATTAATCAGTACCCTTTTTATCTTACGTTTATTTAATTAAAGTGTTGAGATTTTTAATTGACACAATAGTTATTTTGCTTTTCTACACTCAATGTCCATGATTTGCATTCAAATTTTTATTTTATTTAGCGAACTTGATTCAGTGCATAATTTTTTTTGAAAAATTTGATCACTTACTGGATGAGCTTCTGTGTGAAAACGGATTGAAAATCCAAGTAAGCTTCTTCCTTTACAAAGCACATTAAACTTTAAATGATTTACATAAACAGAGATTGACTTTAATGAAAAATAGTTCAACATTATGTCAAAACCTTAACGAGTTGATTCTTGAGTTGCCATGTAGAAACGGTTCGAAAAAAATCTTTTCCCTCGTTCTGCATAAGTGACAAATTTTCACTAAGTAGTTTTTTTTTTCAAAGTGGCAAATGTTTTCTTCAATAGAATTGATGCAATAAAGTCACATTACAGCAGAACGTTAAGGAGTTGGTTTTTGAGTTTCCATGTGAGAATGGGTTAGAAAAGAAACTTTTCCTTAGTTTTACATAAGTGACGTTTCCACAAAGTGGCAAAAGTTGCTTTTAATATAATTCACTAAATAAAAATTCACTTATTTATCTCATTAGAGATATAATCCTGGATATTCCCTAAAGCGTTGATTCTGTATTGTTCTCGCACCTAGATTTCAATCTGTCAGCAGTTTGGAGCTGTTAACGCGAAGTCGAAGGCAGGTCGTTGCAAAACTGCCTGTCTCGTGCGATGCTAAACGCAGAGTGATCCTCCTGAATCAGTCCTCGCATCGACTGGGTCTCTCCGTTCATCAGTCCCATTCATCCCCTCTTTCATTAATGGATGCGCATGCAATGATCGATTTTCCGTCGATTCACACTCGTTTTATGTAATAGCTATATGCATAAGGTGTTACCCTTTCGGCCAGGAATTTATGAGAGGTCATTCAGTATTGCGATATAAATATCTTTCTGTCATTCTGAATTAATATTATTATTTTGAATTTGACAAATATTCTGAACTGCTTTAAAACCAACTAGCATTCTCTAAGAATCTACTCCGAACTAATTGCATGTATACATAATTTTTCATAAGACTTGTGAGACCAACATTTTTGTTTCTATCAATTTTTACACCATTCAGCTCATATCTTGCTTCATCAAATAAATGACAAATTACATTATTAACTAAAACTGTGTTAGTCACGGGGGTACAATCATTCTTGGTTAATCTTCCTTGTATATGAAGTGAGCTTTTAGTTAGTTGTAGAAAATGACCTTGATCTTGAACAGTAATTTCATTCTCACCGCTGTTATTTAAGCTTTCTAAAGCATAAATTTATGGTGCATGTACTTCATAATGTGCAATTGATTCATCAAAGATGTTTGGAAAATCAATATCTAAAAGTTGCCCTTCCATGATAAATTATGAAATATCGAAATATGAAAACACAAAAACAAGTACAGAAAACCCTGAATCATCTGAGGCTTTTTTTACTGCTGGTATGAGCTTGAGACCTAGAGTTTTTAGCATCTGCACGTTTGATGTGCTAACGCCTTGTGCACTCATTCATGACTGGTAGGTTTCCAGCACGGTAGTCAGTTATTAAGGCCAAAGCCAATATTTTTATTGAAAACAATGCTTACTATTGTACAGACTTGATGTGTAATCTGGTTGTTATAATTTCACCATGAAAATGAATCAGATTTACGTCTTGATCAACTATCCACAGCTTAATATTATTTATTGTCTTGATGGTGATCGACAAGTAAATGACGTTTGATGGAACTTGCACTATATTATATCCTGATAGAAAAACGGGAAAAAATTCAAAAAGAGTATGTACTTTATGATTGTTTATGTATGCGCCTGTAGTTATATTAAACTAAATTCTCAGAGAATTTACTTTAATTATAGATACATGTTAATCAGATTCATAATGTTTATTATCTCATAGTTTTTCGTTTTGCGAAACCCAATAGATGACTAATTGAATCTTCAGGTTCGAAATTGATGCTATGAGTACAAAAACTTTAACTTCGCAATGTTTTATTATTTGGTTTAATATAAATATCAATCCCTCTATTTACTAAAATGTCCTGTCGATAGTGCTGAATATCACCAATCTCATAGCCAGTGAATAATTTTTGCTTGATGAAAGTTTAATTCGAGGAAAATATTTAGTTTCTAGCATAGAAGAGGCCTTAGACAACGTTAAAGTAAACGAATCATCCATGATGAAGGTAGAAGCGTAACTGACGGTGCATCATTATTACGCAGCTTTATATAGATTGTACATACTTCGATAGCTTAACTGATTACATAGAAATTTCAAACATAAATACCCTCACACAAAAGTGTCATAATTAGGTATTTTCACTTCAACTACCAGCTAACTTCAGTTCGATGAATGATGAGGGAGAAAACAATGGATCAAATGCATGGGACACAACATTATTTTTGTAATATCTTCGGAATAAATAATAATTATTATAATTTTATTATTTCAACCAATAGATCTTACAAAATACAAACTTTCCCCCTGATACATTTATATAGAAAAAATTAGTTTTTACGAAGGTAATAGCAAAATAGGGCAAAAAAAACGAATCATATGCACTTGGTCCATCGTTTTCCCCTCAGCACTCAACGAAGTGAAGCTAGCTAGTAGTTGAAGTGAAAATACCTAATTCTGATATCTTACATGATTATATTTTATGCTACCAATACCGATATATTTAATGAGATCCAAAGGTGGTCAAAGATTACCGAAGCTATCAAAATAAATAACTTTGTATCCCACCTTTTTCTATGCAACCCAATGAGTACGAACATCATATTTACTGTCTAGTCTGACAATAGCTGATGCATATTTATGGGCACAACTCATTGGTAATCCATTTCGCATAAAAGAACCTCAAAAATGTGGAAATTTTAAAGAGTTCGCAAATTGAAACAAATTAAATTCAATGGTCTACTTAGTATCTGCACTTTAAGTTTTTGGAATAGCATTTGATCGTGATCTTTACAAGCTGCGCCAAAGGGATTAGTTCGAGGATCAACACGCGCAAGTCGCTTTGATAGCTTCGTACCAGGTCCACAATACTGATATCGTCGAAGATGCAATTTCAATGAAAGATTGTTGATAAGTCTGCTAAGTAGAAATCTACCGCGTCTTATTTCGCTCGAGGTTCGCTTAAGACTGACTCTAGTTTTGCCTTCATGTACAATAGGGTGGTCCAAAAATCCATTTGAATTTTTTTTTCTTTGAATTTATTTCGGGACACCTCCCAAATTTGTTTGAATCCACCCAAAAATTAATCCTTTTTTTTTGTTTAAAAAAAAAATTATATTTAGGCGTGCGCAAGCCCCATGAAGTTTAACATGTATTTCCCATAAGAAAAAAGGACGTTTTTGTAAATCTTACTCAGAATCTTCAATATTATCTCAATCGTCTTGAAATTTCACATTTCTCTTTACAATCGGCCATAGGATACGAATAAAATATCACTTTTCAAATATCGCCCCCACAAGTCTGTTTCATAGGGTCTCAAAGAAACCCCATGAGTGAAAAAATGGGTTTTGCGAGTTTTTGGTGCTATTTATGATTTTTTTGCGGTTTCTTCAATCCGAATTGTTCCTAATACATAAAATATTACTTTATACTGACAAATAGATATTTTCATGAATTGTTTAGAAAATTTATTATTGTTTTTAGCAATTTTCTCATAGAATGGAGTTAGAAAGACGCGGTTTTTTCACAAATTTTCCATTTGGTTCGAGTTTCAAACTTTGCAATAGACCCAGTTTTAAGGACTATTGATACTTATTTTTCTTTTTCCCGAACGTTCGACATTCGATGGCGCATCCAATTTTTATGCTCCAAATTTCAATCACTGGAAATTCATTCAATTTTTCAAAAAATAACAAATTAATTGGTTTCAAATACAACTATACATTTAGTAAGTGCTAATAAAAAAGAAATTGATTTTTTTTACTTGTTTTACAAGTTTCTAGAGGGGTGCCTAGTTTATCCGCCCTGACGTCAGTGCCCCGCTCTCCCCTACAGTGCAAAAGGTAAATTATGAAAAACAATGTCGATCCAATAAAGCCACTTTTGTTTTTCTAATAAATGTATAATATCAATTTAATTTAGCGATAAAATGACAACTTTGTACAATATTTAATTAACATTTCTTTCAGGGTGTCTACTCAAATCCTGGAAAATATTCCCTGACAATCCCAGGTTTTTTACAAGTATCTCAAGATTTTTTCAGGTATAATTTCTCATATAGCGAGTTTATTATAAATAATGTTTTTTCAGTCCTTGTATATATCTAAATTTGTCAAAATATTACTATTCATATGTAAAATTAAATAACAATTTTTTCCATTTGTGAAAGTAACTTTATTAAACGATAGATGAATCTTTAACTAAAAAGTTGAATTTTCTACCAAAAACGAAGAATTTTCAACAAAATACGTGAATCATTCACCAAATCGTTGAATCTTTAACTACAAATAGATACATTTTCAATCACATAATTCAATTTTCAACTAAAAAAGATAAATTTTCAACCAAAAGTGGAATAGTTAAATTTTCAGTTATAAAAAATTAATATCCAAACAAACTAATTTTCAACCAGATAATTAAATTTACATAAAAAGTGATGAATTCTCAACTAAAATTATGAATATTCTACCGGAATAGTTGAATTTTGAATAAAAAAGATACATTTTCAACAAAGAAGATTAATTTTCGACTAAAAGAGTCGAATTTTCACCAAAATACATTAATGTTAAGTAAAGAATATAAATCTTCAAGCAAAAATTGAACAGTTGAATGTACAGTTAAAAAAATAGTGTTTAACCAAAGAGACGAATTTTTAACTAACATTATGAAATCTTCAACTGGAGTAAGTAAATTTTCAGTCGACAAAAATTAATTTTCAACCAAGAAGATTCATATTTTACCAAAAAAGATGAATTTTCAACTAAAAAAAAAGATAAATTTCCAATTAAATAGTTGATGAATTGTCACCTAAAAAAGATAAGTTTTCAAGCAAAAATAGAGTACTTAAATTTTCACTTAAACCAATTAATTTTCAAGCAAAAAAAATTTATTTTCAACAAAATCGTTAAATTTTCCCATGAAGCGATCAATTTTTAACCAAAATTATGAATCTTCTA
Organism: Andricus grossulariae; assembly: GCA_011634705.1. Classification (NCBI taxonomy): domain Eukaryota; kingdom Metazoa; phylum Arthropoda; class Insecta; order Hymenoptera; family Cynipidae; genus Andricus; species Andricus grossulariae. The sequence goes on along the minus strand of JAABKJ010007545.1, from coordinate 248,238,678 downwards.
CTGGAATAGTTGAATTTTCAACCAAAAGATTAATTTTCGACCCAAATAGATCAATTTTTTCCAAAATACATGAATTTTCAACGAAAAAGATAAATTTTCAACCAAAAAAATTGAATAGTTCAATTTTGAGTTAAAAAATTAATTTCCAACGAAAGATATGAATTTTCAACTAAAATGATGGAATCTTTAACTGGATTAACTAAATTTTCGGTTGAAAAAATTATTTTTCAAACAAGAAGATTAATTTTCTTTCTAAAAAAGACAAACTTTCAACAAAACATACGAATTTTCTACTAAAAAATATAATTTTTCAACCAATCATTGAATAGGTATATTGTGAGTGGAGATGAATTTCCAACTAAAGTTATGGAATATTTAACTGGATTAGTTAAATTTTCAGGTGAAAAAATTAATTTTCGACGAAAGATATGAATTTTTAACTCAACTGAAGGAATATTTAACTGGATTAACTCATTGTTCAGTTGAAAAAATTATTTTTCAAACAAGAAGATTAATTTTCTTTCTAAAAAAGACAAACTTTCAACAAAACACACGAATTTTCAACTAACAAAGATACATTTTTAACCAAACATTGAGTAAGTATATTGTGAACTAAAAAACTAATAATTTTCAACCGAAGAGATGAATTTTCAACAAATATTATGGAATATTCAATTGTAATAGTTAAATTTTCAGGTACAAAAATTACTTTTCAACAAAAGATGTGAATTTTCAACTAAAACGATGGAATATTCAACTGGATTAATTAAATTTTCAGTTTAAAAAATTAATTTCCAACTAAAAAGATTAATTTGCTTTCCAAAAAAGACAAACTTTCACAATAATACATGAATTTTCAACTAAAAAAGATAAATTTATAACCAAACATTGAGTAGGTATATTGTGAGTTAAAAAATCTATGTTCAACCAAAGAGATAAATTTTTAACCAGAATGATGGAATATAATTAATTTTCAACAAAGTAATGAAATTTTCATAAAAAAAAAGACGGATTCTCAATAAAAAATATAATAGTTGATATTTCAGCCAAAAAAGACGGGTTTTCAACTAAGACAAATTTTTCAATCAAAGGAGAGAGCAATCAACGAAACCGGTAAATTTTCAGTTAAAAAAATTAATTTACAAAAAAAAAATCACAAAAATAGTTAAATCCAGTAACATGAAGCTACTTTTACAAATAAAAAAATATTTTTATTTAATTTTATATTGCAATTTAAACAAAATCTAAGCACGCTAAAAAAATTCCCTGATTTAAAAAAAATGCCAGGACATTTACAGGTCTTTCCAGGTATATACAAATTTCCTGGCAATTCCAGGTTGGCCAGGTGAGTAGACACCCTGTTCTTTACATCTTATTAAGCCCGCCATCAATTGTCCATAGCTTACCATTCTCAATCACAAATTAGAAAATAAAGATTAGTTATTACGTATTTGGATTCTCTGTGAAATTACACATCATTAAGCAAATCTCATATACTTTCTGCCCAAGAGGAGCGTAGCACATTTTCAACGACTTTCGAAGTATCTTAAACCTCTTAGTTAAATTGACTAATTTTTTAACATAGAATCGATCCGAGGCAAGTTGTCTATTCTCTGGAATAGACAGGTCCAGATCCTCTTCGTATGCAGTATTCTGAATACTGTCCTCATGCATCTGTGCAATCCTTGAGACATTTCGAAGAAATTTGTTTGAGGGGTAATACTGTTTGAATAATTTAGGCATATAGAAGATTATAAATTCCTCACTGGGCCACAAATCAGTCATCGACCACATTTGATGCATAAAATTAATCCATGTAATCAAGACATTGAAAACGCACATTTTGCTGATTCCGAAGAACAAGGACAATTCATAATCTTCAGTGTTTCGCCATATTTTCATCAACGTTAAAAATAACTGATCTTCTTTACTAATAGAAGTCACGTCACCCTGATAATGAAGAAAGGGAGGTTTGTTCGGTTCCAAAGATTTGTAAACCGCTTTAAATTTTTCGTAGGATTCCAAACCAGTGTAAAATAAAATGGCGTTGTTGTTTGTTCTAAACATTTCGATGCTGTAGATCTTAGAGTTGCTTTGAGTAGCAACAGATTTACGCGTTGCATTAAGTGGAAACGTTTTATCAACTTCCTCGCATTCTATATTTTTTAAATTCTCTGACTCAGATTTCACGGTTTCGTTTACCCCTATGTCAGGTACACATTCGACAAGCACAGCATGGTTATGATTATTGGTATGATCAGTTACTTTGCTATCAATGCCGCCTTCTTCTTCAATATCAGAATTAGAAGCAATACTGCCTTCGTCATCCGAATTACTCGTCCCAGCTAAAGAGTCTTCCTTTACTGCTCTTTGTCTCAATTGATGCATACAGATTTCAGATTTCTCGGAAAATTTACGGCTTGCTAAAAGGAAAAAAGTTTATTTCACAATCCAAAATGCTCTCAAAACAGGGAGAGTAGGGTGATTTTTCACGAAAATAAGGGAATTATAGGGGAATCAATATTTTTTAATTAAGTCAAAGTAGGGACCATATTGAATTCAATTTGAAATGCTTTAAATTCCTAAGATTTTAGGTCGCAATATATTGCATTTTTAGCCAAACAGTTGAATTTTCAACCAAAAAGATGAATTTTCAAACCAGAAGATTAATTCTCCACCAAAAAAGACAACTTTTCAACAAAATACATGAATTTTCGAGAAACTAATTAAAATTCCAACCAAAGAGATGAATTTTCAACTAAAATGAATCTTTTAATCAAAAAAATTAATTTTTAACAAAGTAGTTCAACTCTCCGCCAAGTAGTTGAATTTTCAACTTCTCAACGCGATCCCAAATTCTTCAAAAAACGAAATTTGATTTTTTTAAACTGTTTTTAGGTCGCTGAATCTTGGGTTCTTGGACATTTTACAAATCTTAATCTGATTTTTGTGATTCTGAATCTTTGATTTCTTTACTAGTTTATTCTATAGTGACTTTATGCAAGATTTCCAAAGTGAATAGACCCTCGCAAAATTGTTGAATTTTCAACAAAATAATTCAACTTCTAACCAAATAACAATAATAATTTAAAAAAAGCTGAATTTCTAGGTAAATATATAATTGTAGACTTTTAAACCCGAAAAGATACATTTTCAACAGAAGAGTTAATTTTCAACCAAAAAAGATGACTATTCTATCAAAAAGGATGAATCTTCAATCCAAATTTTTCGATTTTCAATCGAAAAGGACGGATGTTCAACAAAGCAGTGGAATTTGACTTTTTAACAAAATAGTTGAATTTTCAAACAAAGTAATTAAACTTTTAATAAAATAGTTGCATTTTCAGACTACAAACATGAATTTTCAACCACATGGTCGAATTTTCAAGCACAAAAGATTAAACTCCAACCAAAAACAGTTGTATTTTCAACCCAAGAGTTGGATTTTCATGCCAATAAGACGAATTTTTTAGATGGCAGTTGAATTTTCAACAACAAAATTTATTTTTAACCAAAAAAGATGACATTTCTACAAAAAAGGACGAATTTTCTATCCAAAAAGAAGAATGTTCAATACAGCAGTTGAATTTTCTACCAAAAAAATATAACTTTTTAACTAAATAGTTGAATTTTCAACCAAATGGTCGAATTTAGAAGACCGCTGATTTTTTAACAAAACAGTTCATTTTCAACCGAAAAAGATGAATTTTCTATAAAAAAGACGAATTTTCAACAAAACAGTTGAATTTTCGATCAACAAAGATGACTGAAATAACAAAATGTTCAACCAAACAGTAGACTTTTTAAGCAAAAGAGATGAATTCTGTACCAAAAATATAATAGTTGACTTTTCAATTGAAAATAATTCACCTTTTACCAAGAGTAGTTGGATTTCCTTATAGGGTTCTATTAATTCAGTTCGAATTTAAGAGAAAAAATGAGAAAAGGGAAAGTTTCTTGAAAACAGAGGAAAACAGAAATTAAAAAAAAATAGGGAGAGGGGAAAGAGTGTGACGACTGAATTTGGCCTAAATTAACGTATTTTAAAAGTAAACAAGATTTTGTATTTACCTTTTTCTTCCTTTAGACTCTCTGTTTGAGGGGTAAATTTTATTTGATCGTTGACTGATACATTCAATTCTTCTTTAATATTTTGATTTTTGTTCTTTAGCAACATACAGGTGGAAACCCTTGTCACCTTGGAAATACTTCCCAAAGGATCCTAATATAGGGGGGAAAATGTAAAACATGCTCCTTTTAGTTTTAATGATTTTATATAAAATATTAGAGTGTTAGGAAAGAAAATATTTTAAAACAAACCTCTATTGTTCCATGATTTTCATGCACCATATTCAGACTTTTTACTTCTAATTTTGTACCATCCTGAGAAGCCCTCAATTTAAAAAAACTAGGACAATTCGTGCATAGTGTTCTGAAAAACAAACGTCTTAATTACAGAACTACTTGTAGTATTTTTAGAGTTTATTTCAAGACTTTCAGGGGAAGTAAAATTAATTTCAACCTTGTTTCACGAATTCCAGATCCTCTTCGTCTATAATTTCCTCCGTGGATGCAAACAAATTCCATTTCATAGTAAACCAGCTCCTTTTTAAATTCCTTTCTTAAATGAGCTTGCGCGATATATTTCGACCTTTGCTTTCGAAACCTTTGTTTATTACATTTTTGAAATTCTTCTACGAATTTTTTCAACTCCTCATAGCTACTGAATTCTTGTCCCTTCACTATTTCTAATTTATCCGTCATCTGAAGTACAATACGTGTAAAATATAAAGAATAAGAAATAGTCTATCTAAAAAAGTGATGTAACGAAATATCTCGAAAATCTCGCAATCATTGTTGTTGAAAACCTATTTGGCTTTTTATTACTTGAAGTTGTTTTATATAGAGAGACCCGGGCCGAATGGTACACTTTTTTTTCATTAAAGTACTCGCCATACGTTGTGAAATACTACAATGTAAATTATTATTTAAATACTGTGAATCTTTATGCTTCAATTTCGTAAAGAATTAAATGTGGCAAAATATAATTAATTACGAATAAAACATACAAATTGAAAAGTGACGCTTTTGTGCCGTCCCGAAACGTACGGCGGTGAGACGGCATACTTTAATAATTATTATTTTTCAATCAAAAAAGTAATTTTTTATGTAATTTTATGTGGCGTAATATTATTTATAATTTCTTTATATATAAACCGTTATCAACACTAACATTTTTGGAAAATGACAGAAGATTTACTTTATTTCATGAGAAAAGCAGTACCAATTACTTTTAACTAGAAGATTCACAATTTTTTAACAATTTTTCATTGTGATGGCGTTTTCCACCAAAAATCGGCATTTTTAGTAAAAAATCACCATGTTTCAAAAAAATATTGAATTTTCTGTACAATTTGTAAGTTAGGTTAGCGATTTTGAATATAGATTTCGAAGAAAATTTACAATTTTGAACAATTGATTCTTACTTTATGTTAGTGTTTTTCGTCGACAGTTATTGGTATTTAAAAAAAAATTAAAGTTTAAAGAATAGTTACAATTTTCACCAACTATTGGTTATTTTGGTGTGCTCAACCTGAAATCGACATTTTTGAACAAAAATTATTGAATTTAAATCCAATGATTTTTATTTAAAATAATCAAATTTACTAGCTTGAACAATTTTGGATTATGTAAGTGTTTGTCGTCGGAAAAAATGGAATTTTCAACAATTAAAAATAGAAGAAAATTGCAAATTTAATTTTTAACTGTCTGATTTTTTCGAAAATAATATAATAATAAACAATAATGTTTTGTTAAGTCATGTCAATGTTTTTCGTCTAAAATTTGTATTTTTTAACTAAAATGCAACGGTTTGCTTGTCTTTTTATTGCATAAAAATAGTATGTATTAATTCTGAAGTTATCAATTTTCATCAATTATCAAAAATGTTGTCCTAATAGCAAATATTTTCTATTATTTTAGATAATAGATACCATGAAATAACCAAAATTTTGCTTTAATATTAATTTTCAATTTTTATTTAAAAATTGCATGAAACAAAAACATAATAATCGCGCACGCGTATGTTTACTATTAAAATAAATTAATAATGTTTAAAGACAGGGGAGTTTTTTGCAACCAAGCACTAGAGATTTTTGTTTACTTGTGTGTTCCTGGTTGAAAACTTTCGAACGAAAAAAAGTGAAACGAAACAAAGTCATATCACGCTTTGTTTCTGTGACAGATATATCAAATTTTACAAAGGAATGAATTAAAAATTGGGTTATTTTATAAAGGTATTATACTTACTGTCAAATACCTAGAGGACCATACAAGAAAAATAGCCTTCCTGTCAGGTACGCCTATCGCAAAACATGGATCAAGACTTCGTTAGGTACTGTCAAAGATATTTCTTTGGTACTGTTTGCTATGTAAAGATTTGGCACATTATTGCCACGTGAAAAAAATTCCTATCGAGCACAAGACATTTTCATGTATGATAACACGTTCTTAAAATTACATTACACTGCATTACACATGACGATAAAAGCTATCCTCCTTCAGTTATTCCATTTTTTCACTTTCAGAAAGCTCTTATTTAAATTTCACTAATTCATTATTATTATTAATATTCTATTCAATACTTTTTATGTATATACATATATAATAGAAGTTAACAAATTTTATTCGAAACATCCCATTTTTTTGAGGTTATGAAGTCTCAAAGAACCCGAGAGTCCCGAGAGTAGACTTCAGCAGATTATTGATTACTGAGTTACTGACTCGTAATTGATTAGTATCCTTTATTTCTGAAAAAGTCAAGGTACTCTTAAGACTTTGGCAAAATGTCATGAATATCACAAATGATTATAAATTCATAAACTTCGTGTCAAACTTTGAAACTTGTTTTAAACGAAGAGCGCATGCGCTAGCACACAGTAGTTTTGCCCTTTGGGTGTTTGTTGTGTTTATGTTGGTTTATGGTAATTTTGTTTCAAATGTCATTTCGAGGTTGAAAACAACGTTGTATTATCATCTACACTTTTTTTAAATATCATTTTCAGCATAAGTGGCTTAATGTAGTTGGTGAGATTCATAAAAGGTATGTTTTCTTTTGCGGTTTTCTTAAAATTTGCGATTTAATAAACCTAACCTATATGCCACTTAAATTTCAAGATCGTTTTAATTCAATGATTCAATTTTGTCATCGGATTTCAGATGAAAAATAATTGATGAAATTTGTAGAATAATTTATTCTATTGATCTCTTTCTTGAGTCATTTAAAAAATCTAACCTATTCCTATATCATGTTTACACGGTTTACACTTGCACATCTTGCAATTCTCGGACAAAATAATTTTTTACCACAACTTGTTTAGTAATATCATTGTGATTTCAGAGGGTTTCTATATTTTAGGGTGATTTATCAGAACATGTCCAGATTTTTTATCGCTGCCCTGCTTTTCTATTTTTTTGTGTGCTATGTCCTGATTTTTATGATGATTTTTATGAATGATTTTTATGATTTTTATTATTTCTTGTTTTTTTTATTGGGCCGAGAGCGCACCTAAATTTTGTTCAAAATTTCTGAGGGCGCAGTCTCATTGCGACTGTTCAATTCAATTTCAAAAACTGGACATGTGTGGAATTCTAATAATATTTAAAAAGACGGCAAACATCGAATTGCCTAAAAAATTGGAAGTTCTGAAAAGTATTTAAAATAATTAATATATTGTACAGATTGTACTCAATTATTTAAATAAAAATGTTGTCCTCAAAAAAGATAATTTTATAATTTATTAATTTAGTTAATGAAGATAATTTTTTTTTTCAAAATTCAACAATTTTGTTAAAGTCAATTTTGTTGTTGTAAATTCAACTGTTTTGTTGAAAAATCGTCTTCTTGGCTTGCTGGAATATTGACTGCTCTATTGAATGCTAAAAATCCAACTGCTTGGTTGAAGACTAATCTATTTCGACCAAGGACTTTTCACAATTTTGTTGAAAATTCATCTTTTTTTGTTGAATTCAACTGTTTTTTGTTTCAAATTAAAATCGTTTTTGGTTGAAATAGAAGCCATTACATTTTTCGTTGAAAATTCAAGTACTTAGTTGAAAGTGGAACTAATTTGTTGAACATTAATTCTTTAGTTGATGATTCATCATTTAAGTTCCAAAACTTTTTTGTTGTTGTTTTTTTTTTTTTAATATAACTATTCCATTTTCGTTTGAAAAATCATGTATTTTGTAGAAAAATTATTTCTTTTTGTTAAAAATTAATTTTTCTTTAACTGCGAATTTAACTACATCGTGTTTGGTTGAAAGTTTACCTTGTTTAGTTGAAAACTCGTCTTTTTTGCTAGAAAATTAATCTTTATGGTTGAAAATTCATCTTCTTTTGTCGAAAATTCGTTTTTTTTGTGGTAGAATATTAATCTTGTTGGTCAAAGGTTAATCTTTTTGTTTGGCAATTTATTTCTTTGGTTGAAAATGTAAGTATTATGTAAAAAATTGTTTTATTTTTATTTTAAAAAATTATTTTTTTAAACGTAAATATAACCATTTTATTTAGGGTTGAAAATTGGTCTTTTTTGGTAAAAAATTAATCTTCTTGGTTGAAAATTCCTCTGTTTAGTCGAAAATTCAACAATTTGGTTTACTATTAATTTTTTTAATGAAGATTCATTCTTATAATTAAAAATTCGATTCGTCGGTTAAAAATTCAATTATTTTATTGAAAATTGTTTTTTTTTCAAGTTTATCTTCTTTAGTTGAAAATTCGTTTTTTCCTCCTGGTAGAATATTTATTTTGTGGTTGAAAAGTTAATCTTTTCGCTTGACAATTTTTTTTGTTTGGTTCAGAATTGAACTATTTCGTAGAAAATTATTTTTCAAGTTTAAATTTTAATTTTTTCAAACGTTACTGTCACTATTCCATTTAGGGATGAAAATTTAACTTTTTTACTTGAAAATTCATGTAATTTGTTTAAATTTCGTCTTTTTTGGTAGAAAATTAATCTTCTTGGTTAAAATACATGTATTTTGTTAAAAATTCATCTTTTATAGTAAAAAATTAATCTTTATGGTTCAAAAGTAATCTTTTTGGTCGAAAATTCAACTAGTTGGTAGGAAATTCATTTTTTTCAATGGAGATTCATTCTTACACTTTGAAATTTATTTCTTTGGTTAAAAATTTAAGTATTTTATGCGAGACTTTATGGAAAATTATTTATTTTTTAAACTTAATTATTCCGTGTTTAGTTGAAAAGTTTTAGTTGAATGTTTCTGTGGTCGAATATTAATCTTCTTCGTGAAAGTTAATCTCTTTGGTTGAAATTCATTTTTCAGGTTGAAAATGTAATTATTTTGTAGAAATTTTTTCATGCTTAAATTTTATATATCTTTGTAAACCGGGAATATAACTGTTCCATTTAGGGTTGAAACTTTATCTTTTTTTAGTTGAAAATTCATGGATTTTGTTGAAAATTCGTTGTTTCTTTTTTATAAAATTAATCTTCTTGGCTTACATTTTTTTTGTTTGTTAAAATGTCCTCATTTCAGTTGAAAAATCATTTTTTTGATTAAAAATTTAACTATTTTGTAGCAACCCTGTTGTTTAATTAACGCACTTATACTTCAATTGTATTAGGGGTGAGGGAAATTAGAGGTTGAAGGGGGTGAGATTTTCTGATCAAGCCATCTGGTCACCCTATATATTTTATATAGAAAACCAATTTCCAAAAAATGTCAAGTGCCGAGGAATCTACTACAAAAGTGGAGTTTAAAAAGAAGACCAGAAAGCCTCTGAGGAAGAGAAAACCTCATGAAGATGAAGAGAGTGATGAGGATAATTCCTTAAGGTATTAAACCGTTTTTATTATGCTCTCCTAGAAATGTTTTTTTTATTTTTTTTTTATTCAAAATTGAAATTGAAATTTGCATTTTATTCCAGGGAAAAACTTGAAGAACTAAAAACTATTCAGAAACTTCGAGAAAAGGGTGCTGGAGTTAAAATCGATGGTGATTATTCCGGAAGTAAAACAATATCTGAAGACCCAACAGTGAGATTTAGTTGAAGATTAATACATTTTCTATTGCAGGATTGTTTTTGTTTCCTTCAATAAGCATACATTTCATTTCATTCCAGTCTGATCCATTCAACATTAAAGCAGGAGGAATGGTGAATATGTCGGCTTTAAAAAATGCAAAATTGCAAAAGGCGAACGATGCATACGATACAGGAATAGGAACACAATTCAATGCTGAAACTAATAAACGTGATGAAGACGAGGACATGTAAGTATACATGTATACTAGAAAACATACACGCGTGTATTTTTTTTTGTCTCAGGCAATTTTTAAATTAATATTGATACAAAATTTTTGTACTTCATTGCATCTATTATTATTTAAAATAATCAAAAAGAAAAGCAAGGACAATATTTTTGATAATTAATGAAAATTGATATCTTTACTTCAGAATTAATATATAATGATATTTTTCTGCAATAAAGAGACAAATCGTTGCATTTTAGTTAAAAAATACCAATTTTAGACAAAAAAAACACGGTCATAACGTAACAGAAAATTGTTTTATTCTTATTACATTATTTTCGAAAAAATCTACTTGTTTCAAATTTTTTTGTATGGATTGAAATGTTTATTTATTGAATTCTCTTGTAAAATTATGTAAATATTACATTTTTAACACTTGTTTTTATTATGAAATTCGTTATTTTCTTGAGTTTTCAATAATTCAAAATAAAATGTTCTATTTTTATTTTTTTTCAACAGTTCAATTTTCAAGAGTTGGATCTTCAAGGTTAAATTTTGAACTGTTGAAAATTGAAGAAAATTGAAAGTTGAATTTACAAACACTCAAAATTCAATTTACAATTTTCTTCCATTTTTAGCTTTTGAAAATTCAATTGTCTTCAATTCTCAATATTTTTCAATTTTCTTCAACTCTCAATATTCTTTCATTTTCAACATTTGAATTTATAACTGCTAAAAATTCAATTTTTCCGATGAAAAACAATAACATAATCAAACATTGTTCGATGATGCTAAATCTTGTTCATATTATAATGATCTTGTCTAAAAATACCAATTTTTCATGTAAAACGCCAATGTATAACTCAAAATAATTGTTAAAGAATTATGAATCTTCTTTTAAATCTGCTGAATTTCGAATAAAAATGTCAATTCCTAACGAAGAATGCTAACGTAATCCGAAAATTTTCGCTGTTAAATTCTATTATTTTAAATAAAAATCATTGGGTTTGAATACAATGATTTTTGTTTAAAAATACCAATTTCAAGGGAACCAAACCAGCATAACCTAAAGTTATTGAAAAATGATGAATATTCTTTGAAATCTAATAATTTTTTATTAAAAGTACTAATAATCTCCGACTAAAAACACTAATGTAACATAACATAAAATCGTTTAGAATTGTTTATTTTCTTTGAAATCTAATGATTTTCTTTAAAATGACCAATTTAAAATGAAAAACGTTAATATAACCTAAAAGTGTTAAAAAATGGTGAATCTTCTTTGAAATCTGTATTGAAAGCCGCTACAATTGTACGAAACATCTAAAGCTGTGATGTTAGTCAGCTCCATTTCAGGGTTATTGCTAGCTCTTGACTTCTCTAGTTGGAACCATGTCATGTCTTCCAATTGAGGCACGTTGGTGTCTTGCTGGTCGTTTTGTTTTACACTCTGTTCACGGTAGAACCTTCTTTCATGTGGCTCCAGGGGCGCCCCGACGATCCTCGGGAAGCGAGAAGCGTTTAAAAATTTTTTAAATACTCTCCATTAAAATGTATGGGTTTTAGTGTTCCTCTTAGTCACTTTCCTCTTCGTTCTGTCTGTCTGGCATGGGAAACTCTGTCAGTAGCAATGCTACAGCCAACATAGCCGTCAAATTCATGACAGGAAAACTCAAGCCCTACCTAATATTATAATAGAGTAATGATAAAAATGTTTCATTCATCAATAGTATTTGGCGAATCTTAGTGATATCATAACATTCACTTGTGAAATTTTTATTGCAGTATCTAACTTCTGGTGAATTCTTTTTGTTTTTTTGTTTTGTTTAATGGTGTTGCAAAGCAATATTTAGCGGCGATTTCGGACCCTCGTTTTTTTCGAGAGTCGTTTTTGCGACAGATTCCACATGTTTTTTATTGTTTATTATTTCATATATAATTTGTTTATGAAATAAATAACATTATTCAACTAAGTTTTGAATTCATTTTTTACGTTATTTTCATTCAAATCTGATTCTTCTACAAAAGTTTCAAAGCAAGGTACATTAATAATGTGCAAATAATTTCCCAAGGAAGAAATATATTTTTAATTAGCTAATAATTAAGATTGAACAGATTTAGAGAATTAAACTTGAAGTCATATACGTATTTTAAATATATTATTTATTAAAATTAATTATTATCCAATATATGTTATATTTTAATTAAAATACATTTAAATTTTCTCATATCACTTAACAATTACTTTTCAATGTAATTCAAATTGGTTATTTGTAATTATCTATTATTTTTGTTTCACTTTTAGAATAAAAATGACATATCATATTCCTAGTATGGAAGACCTTTAGAGTAAAAATATAGTTAAAAAATAGTTGAAAAATAGTTCAAAATAGAAACGCAAGTAAAAAATTATTCTCAATTACTTATAGTTAAAAGAATCTACAATCTTAGTGAATTAATATTTAGGTTACTATTATTCTGATTCTATCATTCATTAAAATAATGCGCGGAGGCAGAACTCACTGAATATGTCACTTTTTATAATATTATTATTGTTTTTACAAAAATTCAATCAAACTTCCCCTCCCACTCACCGAATTTTAGATTTTTAATGCTAAAAAAAATCCTATTTCATATACTCAACAGATCAATTTGTGGATATAAAAAGAGAAAGTGAATATGTTTTTTTATAACAATGAAAATCCATTACACACATTAAAGGGAATTTTCTCCGAAAATAGGGGTCTTTTAGAAGAAGATTAACTGCTTATCATGTCAAATTAATTACATGAACTAAAATGAATTAAATTCTCATTGAATTTATCATAAAGGTAAATAAATAAATTTTTGAATTGTTTTTTTTTTAACTCTGAGTTTTCAAATATAATTCTTATTTACCAATAATTAATTATTTGAATTTCTTCCAAAAGCTTTTTAATATTTCTTTTTCAACTTCTAAACTTGTAACTTGAATTATTTTAAAATCGGACAAATTTCTAGTTCCGAATCTTTCTACATTTTAGCTTGCTGAGTACATAATTCTATCATTATTTAAAAGCTTATCAAGCTCATCTCAATTAACTAATTACTATACACAAGATTTAAAAAATAGGGAATTAGGCAAGAAATGTTGTCAGTAAAGAATTTTTTTTAATATAGGAATTATTGAAAAATAGCTCAACGTGTGTCACTCTATACATATTTTCTTTAACTCTTAATTGACTTACCTTTTTAAAACCATACTTTAAAAAATGTTTAAAAGAAAACAATTTTCGTTTTCGTTACTAAAACAAAATTTCATTTTTAGATTTTCAACTACTATGCGTAAATCAGACTTGTAATTCGACAAAATATATTTCCATGCACCGTAATTTAGTCAATGCTTATAATTGAAGGGGTTCACGGCAGGACCATGTAACTATCAAGGAAAAATATTGTCACTGAAGTAAAAAAACTTTTTTTTTAATTTGAATCATTACGTAAAAATTAAAAAGGGCTCTCGAGAGTTTATAGAGCTCTATGAACTCTGGGAATTAAACTCTATGGATTAAAAATTGATTTTCTACGCTCTCATTAACATAAACTCTATCAATTAAACACCATAAACATGTTACGGGATAAATAGAAAACTCAAAAGCGAATTATTAAACTCATAAAATCATTGATATAAAATGAAATTGGATTTTTCATTAAATTTTTTTCAACTTTTCAAAACAATTATTTTGTCATAACATAATTACAATAGTACCAACGGAAAAACAATTATACATGGTATAGAATTTATATTCATACTACAAAAAAAATTGGGTAAGGAGAAAAATTGTCTAATACATAAATTGTTCTTCTGTGAAAGTAATTTCATATCTCTGATAAAGATACTACCCTATAATAATTATTCCCGCGAAGCCTTCTTAATTATTCTCATGTCACATGTCTAGTTTTATAGCTTTACTCTCAGAGGAAACATAAAGCCATAGAGTATGACGAAGGATTATAAGCATCTTTTTTAGTTTTAAAAAGTAGTCTTCTAACATGAATACAGTCAAGTTGCCATTCAGAATTTTACAATATTTTTTGCATTTGGCGACCAAAATAGTTACATTTTCTACCCAAGAGGTTCATTTTCTCCAAAAAATACCAATTCTTAACTAAAAAAAGATAATTGACACTGATCAACAAAAATGACCTATGTCCTCGCTGAATGCTGCATATCATTTCCGAAGTACTTTTCAAGGCTAAACACGAATCTGGCATCCGTTTGTTGCTATCAAGTCTAGCTTAATAGATATTTGCAATGAAAAATTGTTTTCCATATTTATGAAAGGCGAATAAAGTTTTTCCTCACTCACCTCAGGACATGTCGATAAGTTTTTAACGCAGTTGGCGAATATCGCCTTACTTTGGCGATATCTCAAACGGTTTCTTAGATATTCTTAAAAAACTGAAAAAAGTACCAAAAATTTACTTAAATTTCAATACACTGTGATTCAGAATATATTGACTTTTTGACATAAACTAAAACTAATATTACTAATACATATACCTATAATTAATGTGATACTTTCCTTGGCATCAGATGTTCAATTGTAGAACATAAGACGATCAATTACATCTGATTCTATTCTGAGTTTCATACAGTTATGAAACATAAGACGATCAATCACATTGTTACTTATTTATGAATTTCATACAAAGTTCTGAAACATAAGACGATCACTCACATTGTCATTTGTTTCTGAATTTGATGCAGTTCTAAAACTTAAGATGAGCAATTACATTGTTAATTGTTTATGATTTTCATTCAGTTATAAAAGATGAGGCGATCAATTACATTGGCATTTGTTTCTTAATTTCATGCATTTCTGAAATATAAGACGATTTATCACAGTTTTATTAATTTCATACAGTTCTAAAACATAAGGGGATCAATTACGTTGTCATTTGTTTCTGAATGTCATGCAGTTCTAAAACATAAGACGATCACTCACATTTGATTCTATTCATACATTTGTGAAACATAAGACGATCAATAACATTGTTACTTGCTTATGAATTTCATACAGAATTCTGAAACATAAAACGATCACTCACATTGTCACTTGTTTTTAAATTTCATGCAGTTTTAAAACTTAAGACGGTCAATCAAATTGTTACTTGATTAGGAATTTCATAAAGTTCTTAAACATAAGACGATCACTCACATTTTCATTTGTTTCAGAATTGTATGCAGTTATAAAACTTGAGACGATCAATCACATTGTTCCCTAATTATGAATTTCATACAGAGCTCTGAAACATAATACGATCATTCACATTTGCATTTGTTCTGAATTGTATGCAGTTCTAAAATTTAAGACGATCAATCACATTGTTACTTGTTTATGAATTTCATACAGTTCTAAAACATGAGGCGATCAATTATATTGTCATTTGTTTCTGAATTTCATGCATTTCTGAATTTCATGCATTTCTGAAACATAAGACGATCTATCACATTTTTATGAATTTCATACAGTTCTATAACATCAGGGGATCAATAACGTTGTCATTTGCTTCTGAATGTCATTTAGTTCTGAAACATAAGACGATCACTTACAATTTATGCTATGCATACAGTTGTGAAACATAAGACGATCAATCACATTGTTACTTGCTTATTAATTTCATACAGAGCTCTGAAACATAAGACGATCATTCACATTTGCATTTGTTTCTGAATTGTAAGCAGTTCTAAAATTTAAGACGGTCAATCACATTGTTACTTGATTATGAATTTCATACAGAGTTCTGAAACATAAGACGATCACTCACATTTTCATTTGTTTCTGAATTGTATACAGTTCTAAAAGTTGAAACGATCAATCACACTGTTACTTGTTTATGAATTTCATACAGTTCTAAAACATGAGGCGATCAATTACATTGTTATTTGTTTCTGATTTTCATGCATTTCTGAAATATAAGACGATCTATCACATTTTTATGAATTTCATACAGTTCTAAAACATAAGGGGATCAATTACCTTGTCATTTGTTTCTGAATGTCATGCAGTTCTGAAACATAAGATGATCACTCACATTTGATTCTATATTCATACAGTTGTGAAACATAAGACGATCAATCACATTATTACATGTTTATGAATTTCATACAGAGTTCTGAAACATGAGACGATCACTCACATTGTCATTTGTTTTTCAATTTCATGCAGTTTTGAAACTTAAGACGGTCAATCACATTGTTACTTGATTATGAATTTCATACAGTTCTAAAACATAAGGCATTGTCATTTGTTTCTGAATTTCATGCATTTCTATAATATAAGACGATCTATCACATTGTTACTTTTTTATGAATTTCATGCAGTTCTAAAACATAAGGGGATAAAGTACGTTGTCATTTGTTTCTGAAGTTTATGCAGTTCTAAAACATAGGATGATCGATTTATAAACAAATAACAATGTTATTTATCGCCTTATGGTTTACAACTATATAAAATTCATAAACAAGTAACAATGTGATTGATCGTCTTAGGTTTTAGAACTGCATGAAATTTAGAAACAAATAACAATGTGATTGATCGTCTTAAGTTTTAGAACTGCATGAAATTTAGAAACAAATAAGAATGTGATCAATCGTCTTATGTTTTAGAACTGCATGAAATTCAGAAACAAATGATAATGAAATTGATCGCCTTATGTTTTAGAACTGTATGAAACTTATAAACAAGTAACAATGTGATTGATCTTCTTAAGTTTTAGAGCTGCATGAAATTTAGAAACAAATAAGAATGTGATCAATCGTCTTATGTTTTAGAACTGCATTAAATTCAGAAACAAATGATAATGAAATTGATAGCCTTATGTTTTAGAACTGTATGAAACTTATAAACAAGTAACAATGTGATTGATCGTCTTAAGTTTTAGAACTGCATGAAATTTAGAATCAAATAACAATGTGATCAATCGTCTTAAGTTTTAGAACTGCATGAAATTTAGAAACAAATAACTATTTGATTGATCGTCTTATGTTTTAGAACGGTATGAAACTTATAAACAAGTTACAATGTAAGTGATCGTCTTATATTCGAAAATTGAACATCTGATGCCAAAAAAAGTATTAATTACAAGTTTTCCGAAATTGAAAAGAAGTGTGCACATTTTTCAAGATATCTCAGAAACCGATAATCCGAATTTACATTTTTTCCAGATAACCATTCTTTATGAAAAAAAATAAATAAATCTACCTGTAGCTTATGGCAAAAAAGTAAATATATCCTGATTTACGAAAATTGAGTACATTTTTCGCAGTTTTATTGTTTTTTTAGAATACCTCAGAAACCGTTGCATATATCGCTAAAATAAGATGATATTCGCAAACTGCGTTAAAAACGCATCGACGTGACCAGCGGTGAGGGCGGAAAAAATGTTCGCCCTTTAAAAAAATAGCTAAACAATTTTTAATGAAAATTTTAATCGCAAATATCTATTAAACTAGATATGATAGCAAGAAACGGAAGCCAGATTCATGTTCAGCATTGAAAAGTACTTCGGAAATGATATGTAGCATTCAGCGAGAACATAGGTCGTTTTTGTTGGTCAGTTTTATCATCCAAAAACAGAATACTTATATTTTCAGTTAGAAAAATAAATTTTAAACCAAAAAAAAAACGAATTTTCAGCCGAATGGTTCAATTTTTAACAAAAGAAATGAATTTTCACATAAAATAGGTAAACTTTCAACTTGAAAAAGAATAGTTAAATATTCAATCAAATAAAATAAATGTTTAAAGAAGTAGTTAAATTTTCAATTAAACTGATAAATTTTCAACGAAGAAGACGAAGTTTCAACCGAACATGGAATAGTTTAATTTTCAGTTAAAAAAATGAATTTAAAACAAAACATAATAATTTTGTACAAAATATTTTTATTTTAAACCGAAAACAGTTGAATTAAATTAAAAAAGACGAATTTTCAACAAATTAGTTGAATCCTTAGCCAAAACAGATTATTTTTCAACCAAACAGTTGTGATTTTTAACACAAAAAATGCAATTTCTACCCAAATATATCAATTTTCAACCCAAAAAAAAACGAATTTTCAACAAAAAAATTGAATTTTTAGTCAACAAGAATGACTTCTTAACAAAATTGTTGAATTTTCCACAAAATAATAAAATTAACCTCAACTTTATTTTATTTAAAATTCCCTGACATACACTGACTTTCCCTGACCAGTTTAAATTCCCTGATTTTTTCTGAAATTCCCCGATCTATAGCAACCCTGATTTATCTATCTGTATGGTCTATAGTTTGTCAATTATTCTTTTTAAATAACATAAAATAAATTATAAATTAAATCCTAAGGTAGGTAGATGAATTTCACTCGATAAAATTTGCATCGAATTATTATCTTTTGTCAGAAGGTGTATATCAGTTATTCTTTGTGAATAACTTAAAATAAATCAAATATCAATTTCATTGGATAAAATTTGTATCAAATTCTCTTTTTTCATAAGGTGTATATCACTTATACTTTTTAAATAAATTAAAACAAATTTAAAATTAAACCCTAATTACGAGGTAGGTAGATGAATTTCATTCGATAAAATTTGTATCAAATTATCTTGTGTCAGAAGGTGGATAGTATGAAAGTGAAAGAGATTTCAGTAAGGTCCAGACGTTTGTGCTTGTCCAACCCATCAATGGACACTCAATTTTAATATGACCTAGCAATTCTTCACTACCTGTGAAGACATTTTTTTTATCCTCTTCTGATTTTGCCCCAAATAAAATGATCTTCAAATCCGGTCTTGTCACTGGTAAATTTTGTATCTCTTCTTGCGGAGGTTCTTTCAGGAAAACTAGATTTGCATCATACCTGCAAAGTAAGCATATGATAAGAAAATAAATCTCTTTCTAATTTATAAGTACGTAGATAATACAAATTAAAAATCCTTCGATATTATTTGAATTTCTTGAAATGAAGTATTTCAATAAACTCACGTTTCTACTGTTTGCTTAAGAAATTTTTCTTCTGCAGAAGAGATTCTATCTTTTCTACAATAGAGAAGTTCTATTTTGCTTGTATTCCTTTGACTTCTTTTACTTGCAATAAACGCTAAATGTATCAATACAGTAGATTCAGCATTGCTATCAAAATAAATTGCTACTTTATCCGCTTCTTGACAAATGGATCTGTAATTTAAAACATAGATTTAAAAAAAAGTAATTAACTAATTTTAAAATTAAATAAAAAGCAATTACTCGATTTTATTCAAACAATCCTCATAGATTCTTCGTTCTTTTTGTTTTTCTAAGAAACTTTCAAACTTGTTTACAACATTTTCCAAAGGAGATGAATCGTAATCAACTAAAATATTGTTTGGAATTATACTACAAAATGTATCTCTTGCTTTCTGTGCCTCGAATTCATTATCACTTTCTATTGTCACTCGAGCTTTATAATAACTGGAAAAAAAATTAATTACATATTAATTCATTATCGAAATTTAAAATCGAACAATCATAAAGTGTGGACATTACCTGTGTGAAAAATCAGGATAGGATCCGAAAGTTACGTCAGGAAATTCTTTAGAAACGGATGTTAGAGCATTTGCAAACACTTCTTCTCGGGCATTTAAATAAAGTTGAGTCGAAAAAAAATGATTACTAGTGCGAAAGAGTTTCTGAAAAGGAATTCATAAATATATTTAGTACAATTGGTTACCCTTTTTTTTTGACGATTATACACTGTGTAACTTAATTTAAAATATACCTCGCACAGGGATCCGAAAGATCCTTTGAGGAAATTCGGTGAACCGGGAAAAACGAAAACATTTTTCAATGTTACGCAAGGATAAGTCAGGGGTCTTCCAGTTTCTTGATTTTTTCCAAAATACAAAGAAGCTTCTTTGGGAATCTGCGGATATTTTTATTCTATTAGTAATATTCCAAAAAATACCTTCTATCTTTGAGTGAATTTAATCAAAGATCAGGCCTGAAATTTTCAAAATATAAATGGGTAGGCCCTGAGTTATTGACATGAAAAATAAATGAAATAATACAGAAAACTGAGATCAAAGAAAGTAAAGAGAGCAACTTTCATGCAAAATTGTAAACTTTGAACTTTAAAATCTCTTAAAATCCCATGCTACCTTTGAAAATCTGTTTAAATCTACTAAAAATCTTTGAAATCTGTTAAAATCCGTAGACATCCTTTTCAATTTATTCCCTAAAGCTTTCTAGGAATCCCTTGAAATGTTTAAAATTCCCTAAAATCTTTGAAATACTTGGATGTCCTACAAAATCCATTTAAAACTTGTAAAAATTCTTTGGAATTCCTTGAAATCTCGGGAAATTTCTATAAAATTCTTTGAGATTCCTTTAAATGTTTTTAATCCCTTGAAATTCTTTAGAATCTTTTAAAATAACTTAAAATCCTTTGTAGAAATCTCTTGAAATAAAATTTACTATATTCCCTAAAGTTCTCTAGAAATTCAATAAAATCCTTCAAAATCTTAAATCTTTGAAATCGCTAGGAATCCCTTGAAATTTCATTCAATTCAATTTATTTTCCAAAGTTCTCTAGAAATCCATTAAAATCTTTGGAAATCCTTCAAAATTCTTTTAAATCCCTTGAAATTGTTTGAATATCTTGAAATATTTCTTTTGGAAATCGTAAAAATCCACTAAAAAAGTAGAAATCATTTTAAATACTTTGAATACAAAATTAAATGAAACTTATTCATTAAAGTTCTCTAAAAACCACATTAAAATCTCTAGACATCTCATAAATCCTTGGATATTCCATAAAATTCTTCAAATATTGTAAAATTCCTCGAAATACCTCAAAATCCCTTGAAATCTTTGAAATCGATAAGAATCCCTTAAAATTTCGTTACTTGCAAATCATTTTCTAAAGTTCTATAGAAATCTATTAAAATCTTTGGAAAGCCATCAAAATTCCTTTAAATTCAATAAAAGTGTTTAAATATCTTGAAATCCTTTGAAATCCCTTAAAATCCATTGAAATTTTTCCTTTGGAAATCTTAAAAATCCATTCAAATAAGTAGAAAACATTTAAAAGCCCACGAATATTAAAAATAATTTCAACCTATTTATTAAAAAAGTCTAAACCCCCGTTTAAGCCCATAGAAATCTTTTAAATCCCTTAAAATCCTAGAAGTTTCAATAAAATCACTTAAATTTTGTGAAATTCCTTCAAATCTTTGGAAATCCTATAAAATTCTTTAAAATCTCTTCAAATTTTTTTAATTCTTTGGAATCCCTTAAAACTTCTGAAAGGATTTCCTTTGAATGACATAAAAATCCAATAAAATAAGTAGAAATCATTTGAAAACCCCTGAATATTTAAAATAATTTCAACCTATTTATTAAAGATATCTGAAAAATGTTCAAAGAACTAGAAATCTTTTAAATCCCTTAAAATCCTTGAAGATTCAATAAAATCACTTAAATTTTGTGAAATTCCTTCAAATCTTTGGAAATCCTACAAAATTCTTTAAAATCTCTTCAAATTTTTCTAATTCTTTGGAATCCCTTAAGTTCCCTAGAAAGATTTCATTGAATGACATAAAAATCCAATAAAACAAGTAGAAATCATTTACAATCCTTCGAAATTGTTTAAATATCTTGAAATCATTTGGAATCCCTAAAAATGCTTTAAAATTTTTTATTTGGAAATCGTAAAAATCCATTAAAATAAGTAGAAATCATTTGAAAACCCTTGAATATTTAAAATAATTTCAACCTATTTATTAAAGATATCTGAAAAAAGTTCAAACCACTAGAAATCTTTTAAATCCCTTAAAATCCTTGAAGATTTAATAAAATCACTTAAATTTTGTAAAATTCCTTCAAATCTTTGGAAATCCTACAAAATTCTTTAAAATCTCTTCAAATTTTTTTAATTCTTTGGAATCGCTTAAAATCCCTGGAAAGACTTTCTTTGAAAGTAATAAAAATGCAGTAAAATAAGTAGGAGTCATTTAAAATCCCTTGAATATAATTTAAATTGAACATCATTATTCATTAAAGTTCACAAAAAAAAAGTTCAAATATCTAGCAATCTTTGAAATTCTTGGAGATTCAATCAAATCCTTCAAATCTTGCGAAATTCCTTGAAATACTTTAAAAGCTTTCAATTTGCAAGGAATCTCTGGAAATTTTATTAAGTTTAATTAATTTTTCAATGATCTCTAGAAATTTCTTAAAATCAAGCTTGAAATCTTTGGACATCCTACAAAGTTCTCTGAAATTCGTTTAAATTTTTTTAATCTTTTAAGATCCCGTAAATCATTTAAAATAATTGGAAATTCTATCAAATCCGTTAAATCTTGTGAAATTTTTTGAAATACCTTGAAACCTGTGGACATCTTACAAAATTCTTTGACATTCCTTGAAATTTTTTAGGTCTCTTGAAATTCATTTCTACTTCGTTTTTTACGTTAAACACATAAGTCAATCATTCGTCTGTAATTACTCTATTTTTTGCAACACTTTTTTCAATATTTCAACAATATTTATTTCTATACTGAGTTTCTTATAATGATTTTCTACAATGATTCTGGAAAAACTGTAAAACTCAAAAAATTTACACACAAATAATGATAAATATTAAATTCCCAACTGGTTAATTCTAAAATCATTTCATAGAACTCACGTAAGCTAACTTGAATCCCGGAGAAGAAGCACTCTCTACTCCGAATTTATTTTTTACAATATCAACTAATTTTGGATGATAATGAAGAGGACTTCCAAACGCCTTACCGAGACCTGAAAAAAATATATACCTTAATAAGCTATCCAATTTAGTAATAAATAAACAAAATTAATAACTATTAATAGGTAAAGTGCTTGGATAGATTTTATTATTTAAAAATGAGATTTCTGTACAAAAAAAAACATTCACTGTCATTTTTACCGGTCAAAATTGAGTAATTTTAAATATTGTAAACCTTTAAAGTTTAATCATTCTAGAAAAGTTGAAAATTATATGATTTCTAAATACAAGCTTTAAATATATTGAGTCCAAGTCTATTGGAATCGTTTAAAATTAAAGTATTCCTAAATTAGGATCATGAAACTAAATCGTTAAAAATTAATAATGTTCCAATTGCGCATTACGCTTTTTAAAATCATTATTTTCCATCCATTTAATTGAATTAATTTTTGTATTTGAATCGACTTATGAAGATTTTAGTATTCAATTTTAACCTCTCGTACCGGCGAACATTAAAACAATTGTTTAGATCCCTTCCGACAATCATTGTAAATTTTAATAAATTTTATTATTAATTAGGTACAGAATTCAGTAAAGGACTGGTAACAGACTGGTAATTATTGCCGCCAAAATTTTTTCGTTCATTTATTTAGGGGTCCATCAATTTTTATTTTAGTCCAATCTTACTGTTTCTTATGAATTAACAAAATAGTTCAAACTTCAAACAAGTAGTTGAGGATTTTCAATCACCAGAAACTATGAATTTACCAAAAAAATGTAAGAAAATATATTTATATTATATATTATATTTTATATATTTTCACCAACCAAAGATTTTTATTTTATGTAAAAAACAGGTCAATTCTACCAAAGAAGACAAATTTTTAACTAAACAGTTGAATTTTCAAGCAAGAAAGAATTTTCGGTCAATAAAGAAATAACATTTGAAGCAAATTGTTAAATTTTCCACAAAATATTTGAATCCTCAACAAAGAATGATTTTTCTATCAGTAGAGAAAAAAATTTAATCCAAAATGTACAATTTTCAAGTGAAAAAGATAAATTTTCAACCAACAAGATTAATTTTTAACTATAAAAGATGAATTCTCAACATAATACATAAATTTCAAAATAAAATAGTTACATTTTCAAACAGAAATATACATTTTCAACCAAGAAGATTAATTCTCAATAAATTACAAAAAATGTTAACCAAATGGTGGCATTTTCGACCAAAAAGATTATTATTTTTTATCAAAAAAGATGAATTTTTAACAAAATGCATACATTTCTAAGCAAATAGGTAAATTTTGACCCAAGAAGATTAATTTTCTACCAAAAATTACGAATTTTCTACAAATTACATATATTTTCAACCAAATAGTTAAATTTTTTAACTAAAAAGATAAATTTTTAATCAAAAATGAAATAGTTGAATTTTTATTTAAAAAAATTAATTTTTAGTAAAAAAAATCTTCTATAAAACAGTTAAGTTTTCTACCAAACTGTTCAATGTTCAAGACAAAACGACGAATTTTCTGCACAAAATAGTTGAATTTTCAACCCGAGAATATGAACACCGCACATCCCCCCGCAAACGCCTCTCACGTATCCCCACGGCGCGGCGTCAATTCTCGGAAGGGCAAAATCCAGAGGAGCTAAATCCGGGTTTCACTGTACTCCTGAACTATTACATATTTTGATCTAACACTTTCAAAAAATCTTTATCACAGTTTTCTCCTAATTTTTGTCACGAGAAGTCTTTGCTTGCTTAAAATTCCCTCGATGAACGAAACGCTGGAAGTTACAAAAGTACAATTCACTCCGAGTGTCAGAACGAAATTAATAACAATTTTTCAAAAATACGTTTTTGAATTCCTGTTACTCTATCAATCTAAGGACACCCTAAAGCACATTCTCTTAAAATTTCATCAGAAAATTCCAAAAATCGACAAACAGAGGACGAGTTAAAGTGAAAAACGGATAAAATCGATGTGTTCGAAAAAGTTAGTTTTTTGACATTATAAAAATTTTCTCATACCAATTTTCTAAAAATGAAAATTCGAAAAATGGTTTCAAAGCTTCCAGGGGACTTCGTTTTCGCACGAGAAAATTTGATGTGCCTTTATTGCATCCGGCTCTTCAATTTTTCTATGCTTTCTCAGGTTACGATTGCTAACGGGAGGGGGGGGGCAGGGGAAGTAACGTTACGAATGTAGATAACATTTAATACGTTTCCTAATGACAAATTTTAATTTTTTTTAATTCTTCTTTTTTCTCCTGTTTTCGAGAAACTTTTTCCCGTTTTTTCGCTTAAATACCCAATATGAAAATTCAACTAGTTTTGCCTGAAAAGTGTACTATTAAATTTTTGGTTTAGAATACCTCTCTTTTCGTTGAAACTTCTAGTATTTAGTTAAGCAGCCATATTTGTTTATAAAAAAATCAGCTACTTTGCTAAAAATTGAACTACTTTGTTAAGAATTCATGTTTTCGGTAGAAGATTCATCTGTTTGGTGGAAAATTGAACTGTTCCATTTTTAGGAAATAAATCTTCTTAGTTAAAAAATCATCTTTTGGGTTGAATGTACAACTCTTTTGTGGCAAACATTTTTTTTTAAGATTCATCATTTCAGTTGACTTTGGTTGAAAATTGAACTATTGTGTTAAAAATTTGTTTGCTTTTCTCGTTAAAAATTCGTACATTTTTTAGAAAATTCATTATGTTTTATTAAAAGTGCAACTTTTTGATTGTAAATTAATCTGTTTTGGTTGAAGATTCAACTATTTTCTGAAAATTCGTCTTCTTGGATGAGTTCAACTGTTTTTTATTTATAATTAAAATCTTTCTTGGTTGAAATATCAACTATTGCCTGTTTCGTTGCGAATTAACCTTCTTTGGTTGATAAATATACTACTTGGTTTGAAGATTAACTATGCTTTGAAAAATTAATTTTGTTGTTGAAGATGCATCATTTCAGTTGAAAATTCATATTTTCGGATCAAAAATTAAACTTTTTTGCAAAAAATTCGTCTCTTAGGCTTGGAAATTCAACAATTTTGTTGAAAATTCAAGCTTTTTGGTAAAAGATTAATCATCTTGGTGGAAAATTTAAATATTTAGTTGAAACTCATCTTTTTTCAATTGAATTCCATTATTTTTTAATAAAAAATAACAATATTTGTTCGGCAGCAGATTACCGATTGCATTTTTCGTTGAAAATTCGTCATTTTTTTAAAATTCTATTATTTTGTTTAAAAGTCAATCATTTTGTTGAAAAGTGAACAATTATGTTTAAAAATAACTACTATTAAATTTTAGGTTGAAAATTCATATATTTTGGTTAAAAATGGTATTCTTTAATTCAAAATATGATTTTTAATTAAAAATTTGTCATGACCAAAAATTCTGTTTGGTTGAAGATTCAACTATTTTGTTGAACGTTCGTCCTTTCGGTTTGAAAGTTTATATGTTTCTGTATAAATGTCATCTTTTTCAGTTAAAAAAGCAACTTTTTAGTTGAAAATAAAACTATGTCAATTGAAAATTAACTATTTTGTTGAAAATTCACATTTTTTGGGATGGAAATTTATCTTTTTACATTCTCATCAGAGAAGGTATTAGATTTGTGTAAAATCTGACCCCCCCCCCCCACGGGTTTTGTCAAATTTCCACGTTTTGAGACTTTCTGGACCCGAAATTCAGGTTTTCGCGAATGTGTCTGTCTGTGGGTCCAGTTTGTCAGCCAGCCATTTTGGATAAAAATTCAAAAAGTTAGAGCAATTTCAAAATTTTTGAAACTACTTTTTTCCAGATTTAAAAATTCTATGTACGGTGATTAAAAGTACTCAAAAAGAAGAACAATTTATTTCAATGAATTTCTTTGATAACAGAAAAATTACCGGAGTTATAGCATTTACAAAATTAGAAAAAAAAAACAAATGAAAATGAACATTTTAAGCCAAACAGCTCACGATATGAAAAATTGTCATTGTCAGAAAAACGTTGCATTTTGAACACCCTACAATATTATCTTAACAACTTTTTGAATTTTCTTGCAAAATCGAAAACTCCCATTTTGACCGCACAAAAAATAATGAAAAATCAAACATTTTATTTTGCGGTCAAACTGTACAAGATAGGAAAAAGATAAATCAACAAACATCGTGTATTCAAAAAAGATCTACAAATTTGTTTCAAAATACTTTTCGATAGGACGCGTAGTTTTTATTTTATTCGTAAAATACTGCATTAAAAATAGAAAAATTAAATTTTTAGACCAGCGACACAAGATAAGAAAAAAATAAATAGACAAAATTAGTTTGCCCAAAAAAGAGCTACAAATTTGTTATTAATTATTTTTTGATGGAAGGCGTCGTTTTTTTTTTGGTTGAGGATTTATATATTTTGTTGAAAATTCGTCTATTTTGGTGGAATTCGGCCGTTTTCAGATTAAAATTAAAATAGTTTTTGGTCGAAATATCAACTATTATATTTTATTTGAGAATTCATATTTTTTTGTTGGAACTTCAACTACCTAGTAGTAAGTGAAACTACTTTACTGGAAATTAATCTTTTTGGTTCATGATTCATCATTTTAGTTCAAAATCCGTTTTTTTAAATTTACCTATTTTATTAAAATTTTTCCTTGTGAAAATTAATTTTTTCATCTGAAAATTTAATTATTCCATGTTCGGTAGAAAATGTATCTTCTTCAGTTTGAGCTTCAATTATTTGGTTCAAAATTCCTATATTTTGTTGCAAATTAATCTTTTTTGGTATAAAATTAATATTTTTGGTTGAAAATTCCATTCTTTGGTTGAAAATTTAACTTTTGAGTTGAAAATTCCTTTAAAATTTCAAATATTTGTTTGAAAATTTTGAAAATTTTCTTAGAAATTACTCTTTATCGGTAGAAAATTAACATTCTTCGTTGAAAATTCATCTGTTTGGTTGAAAATTGATATATCTCGTTCAAAAAATATATATTTTTTGTTGAAAAATAAATTTTTTACTGAAAACTTAACTAATCTCTGTTTGGTTGAAAATCTATCTTCTTCAGTTGAAAATTCGACTATTTGGTTGGAAATTCCTGTATTTTGTTCAAAATTAATCTTTTTCTGGTAGATCATTAGTCTTGTTGTTTGAAAATTTATATTTTTTGTTGAAAATTTATTTATTAAATTGAAAATTAGTTCTTTTATTGAAAATTAATTTTTTACTGAAAATGGAACTATTCCAATTTTGGTGGGAAATTGATCTTTTTACATTCTCATCAGAGAAGGTATTAGATTTGTGTAAAATTTGACTCCCCCTCCTATTTTCGTCAAATCTTACGTTGTGAGACCCCCTGAACCCGAAAAACATTTTTTCGCGAATGTGCCTGTCTGTCTGTCTGTGTGGGTGCGCCTGTGTGCCTGTCTGTAGATGTTTAGATTGTGAGCACGATAACTTTCGAAAAAATTGACTGATTTGATTGGCCTTTCGTACACTCTTCAAGTGTCCTAAAATGAAGGTCAAGTTCGGTAGCCAGCTATTTTGGATGAAAATTCAACAAGTTAGAGCATTTTCAAAAATTTTAAGACTACTTTTTTTTAATTTTAAAATTCTTCGTACAGTTGTCTATATTACTCAAAAATACGAACAATTTCTTCTCATGAATTTATTCTAAAAAAGAAAAATTACCAGAGTTATAGCACTTACAACATTAAAAAAAAACGAAAATGAAAAGTATAAGCCAAATAACGCAAAATATGAGAAAAAGGCAAGAAAAAAAATGTTGCTTTTTGAAAGGCCTAAAAGATTATCGCAACAACTTTGAAAAAAAAATTTTTTAATCGAAAATTCCAATTTTGATCAGACAAAAAATAATGAAAAATAAAAAATTTCATTTTGTTGTTAAACGATACAAGATACGAAAAAAGATGAATCGACAAAAATTGCGTGTTCGAAAAAGGTCTACAAATGTGTTTCGTAACACTTTTTGATAGGACACGTAGTTTTTGTTTTATTCGTAAGAACCTGCATTGAAACTAAAAAAAAAAAAAAATTCTGGACAAACGACACAAGCCAAGAAAAAAACAATTAGACAAAAGTTGTTATCCCAAAAGAGATCTATACATTTATCACTCATCATTTTTTGTGAGGATGCGTAATTTTTGTTTAAATCATGAAAAATAACATTAAAAATAAAAGAAATTAAATTTTCAGAAAAACGACGCAAGGTACGAAAAAAAATTATGAACAAAAGTTATAAGAATTATATAAGAATTTGGTTATAAAAATACGTTCGAAATAAAAAAATTAACTTGTTGGGAAAACGACGCAAATTACAAAAACATTTTATTTAACAAAATTTTTCGCCTGAATTAAATCTACAAATGTTTTCACAATCACTTTAAACTAGTATGCGTATTTTTGGTCTAAATCTTAAAAAATAACATTGAAAATGAACAAATTCAGTTTATGGAAAAATAGCACAAGTTGCAATACAATGTTTGATTATAAATTTTTGTATAGAATGCGCATTTCTTTAATCATAAAAATAAGACAATGAAAATACGTCTGTTTTAATGCCAATGCATATTATGAATTGTAATAATATAAATTTATTGAAATGATACATTTTTTCAGGGCATTTGAGAATAAAATTTAATTCAAAGTAAGGAACAAATATTAAATTAATCATGAAAAATAAAATGTGTATAACATTAATCCTCTTGTTTAAAAATGTAACGATTTAGTTGAAAACTAATGTATTATGCTGAAAATTCGTCTTTTTTATATAAATATCAATTTTCTGTACAAAAGTGCAACGACTTGGTTGAAATATAAACTAAGGATTCAAGTATTTTGTTGAAAATTCGCCTTCTTGGTTAAATTTAACTGGTTTTAATTTAAAATTGAAATTTTTTGTTAAAATATCAACTATTACATTTTTTCTTAAAAATTAATATTTTTAGGTTAAAAATTCCACTCTTAGTTTAAAATTGAACTGCTTTCTTAAAAATAAATTTTTTGTTAAAAATTCATAATTTTACTCGAAAATTACACTCTTTGGTTGAAAATGGAACTATTTTGATAAATACTTCTTTTTTTGATCAAAATTACTTGGTTGAAAATTCAACTTTCTGGTAGAAAATTAGTTTTTTTTTAATTAATTTTTTTATGGTGAAAATTTAACTTATTCATTTTTGTTCAACAATAATAATTGATCTTTCTTTAGATTCAAAATTCTACTATTTGGTTGAAAATGTATATCATTTGTTAAAAATTCGTCTTTTTTGGCAGAAAATTAACCTCCTTGTTTGAAAATTCAACTAATTGGTAAACAATTGTGGTTGAAAATTCAATAATTTGGTTGAAAATTCCACTGTTTTGTAGAAATATTTTCTTCTTGGCTTAAAAATTTTACATTTTTGAATAAATTTATTTTCTTTGTTAATTGAAAAATCTTTCTTTGGTGAAAATGCAACTTTTGTTAAAAATTCGCTTTTTTTATTTGAAAATTCATCTCTTTTGGTAGAAATTTTATTTTTTCTTTTGGTTAAATTTAAAGGTTCCTTATTTTAAATAAAAATCTTTTCGCGGTTGAAATATAAACTATTACCTGATTCTAAAATTAGGAGAATTGTTCAAACAATATTTCCAACTTCTTTTTCATACATTTTTCTATCTAAAATTGTTATACTAACTACAGATTCAAAATTTATGTGTTCAAAGATGCATGACAAAATTATAGATTGTTTAAACAATTTATAAAATCAAATTACAAGCGAACGAGATGACTGAATATCTAATTATAAGAAAGACATGACTATATGGGGGATTTTTTTTAGTAAATATATTGTTTGAACAATTAACAAAGGAAGATCGAAAGATGACAGAAATGGAGGAATGAATTTATTATCATAGGAGTGTTAAGAAAAAATGTAATTTTAGAATTATATATATATATATACATAATATAAATATATAATATTATATCCGTACTCCCGATATTTTTTTCATAACAATAACATGTTTAATTACACTGTTGTAATCTATTTTCTAATAATATAATAATACAAAATATTTATAATGAAAATTGGAATATAAAATCAATTTATAGCTAAAAATGCTGACCTTGAAAGGCGAAAATTATACAGAAGATACAATAAAAAACGTCGAAGAAATTGAGTTTTTCAATCCCGCATGTGCAACTTTAGTTTTTGGATTTTCAAATTACGAAGCAATCGCATGGGAAATGGGTTTCAATAGCACGTCAACTTTCTGGACAGAGCGGACTATTTTTGGTCAATATCGTCCAATCGACATGAATATTAATGAGAAGGTAACACAATTTAAATATCTAGTATAAACAATAACAGTAAATAATACTGTGTATTTTAAATTTTTAACTAAACTGCGTCTTCAAAAAACAAAAATATTTCACAATTGCAGTTTTGTTCGAAGATAGGATATCCCCAAATTTGCGTGGGAAGCAATTGTTTTGTAACAGCTGTTCCAAGGAAGAGAAATAATTTTCGAATATTTATCCGTGATAAAAATGGAAGACTCATCATTATTTCAGATAAACGTAATTTTCTGTACGATTGATGGCGTTAGGAGTAATATTTATTTGGGGTCCGTGACGTTTTGGCGCGACCGTTTGGACGCTGGCATTTAGGCGCCGAACATTTATGTTCTGGGAAGTTTAGGCGCTGGACTTTTAGGCGCGGGACGTTTAACCGCCAGGTCGGCGGAACGGTAGATTTCTGCATATATTTTGAGTTCAAAATTTTGTTTGTTCATAAGATCGAGGTATTAGTCCAGTAGCCTGTAACACTTTTGTATGTAATAAAGAGTGAGTATTTGCCGGGTCTAGCTCATAATATTGATTTCGCCTAATTTTTTTCTCAAGTGAAGCACGAGCTGCGTTTTTATTAGCAACCACAGCAAGTTACTGTTTCTCAAATGATGTAAATAATAAAACCGATATTTATTTATTTATTATTATTCATAAATTTACAATTTAAAATACATCACTATAGCACTTATTCCTTCTTATTATCGATTAAAAGACCTGGAGTTTTTATACAATTCATAGTAAATTATTGAAAATAGTTATTCACGACGTGCGAAGACTCTACTATTCATTTAACTATTTATTTCCAAAAACGTTCGATAAAATCCGTTATTTAGTTGCTTTTAATAATCTTCTTTTAAAAGTAATTAAAGTTTTGCGCCTAAAAATTTCGGTGGCTGAACGGCTGCGCACCTAAACCACCTGGCGGCCAAAGTGCTGGCGCCTAAACGTCCGGCGCCTAAACGTCCCGCGTCTGAATGTCCAGCGCTTAAACGGTAGCGTCCAAACGATCGCGCCTAACCGTCCTGCTCCCATTAATTTGATATCATATTGATCTCTTTTAAAATTTTACATTTTGCAGATTTTGTGGTGTTCAAGACACAAATACTGAAAATTATTTAACATTCGGGGGTGGATATGAAAAACAGCATCCGATTTTCCTGAATGAAAAAAATATTTGTTTGTACGATTAGAAGTTGCTTAACTTTATTATTATTATTATCAATATACTACAGTACCGTTCCAAAACTATCTCACAAATACTAATACCACCCCCCCCCCTTTTGAATTCAACATTTTTTCTTGGATTTCATATGATAAACGCCTAAAATAAAATCAAAATCAGGGAATATATTATTTTAATAAAATTAATGTGTAGGTACGATATTGAATTTAACATAAAACGCTTCAGATGTCAAGTCGAATCATATTGCATTTTCAACAAAAGAGTTGAATCTTCAACCAAAAAAGAATGATTGACTACCAAAAGAGATTATTTTATACGAAAAAGTTGAGTTTTGAAACTGAAAAGTCAAATATTTTATAAAAAAATGACATTTATTCTCGAAAGGATGAATTTTCAATCAAGAAAGATGATTCCCAACAAAATAGTTGAATTTTCAATAACAAACATTAATTTTAGACGAAACAGTTTCATTTACAACAAAATATTTGAACTTTCAACTACAGTTGTATTTCTAAACAAATTGTTGAATCTTTAAGCCAAAAAAACGAATTTTTTAGAAGACACTTAAATTTTTTATAGAAAAAGACGAATTTTCAACAATACAGTTAAGTTTTTGACTAAAAATATGACTTGTTAAAAAAATAGTTGAATTTTCAACAAAATAATTAGATTTTCAACAAAATAGCTGAAATTTCAACTAAAATGATGAACCTTCAAACAAAAAATTAATTTTCAACAAAGAAGTTCGACTTTCAACCAAGTAGTTAAATATTCAATAAAAAAAGATTTATTCTCAACGAACCATGTAGTTGTATAATGATTTGATGAGTACAAACCAATCCTTTCTTCGACCGATAATCTTTATGAATTTTTAATCGTACATTTTTTATGTCTCAAGGTTCACATAAATTAAAAATAAACTTTGAGCCAAAAAACATTTTCCAACTCAGAATTTATTATCATTAAAAACTCCATTCTCAAGCCTTTACGTTTCTGTACAGTGCGTACATTTTTAATATTATTTCTAATTTATGCGGACCGTAAGACATAAAAAATCTGCAATTTAAAATTCAGATCCATGTAGTATTTGATATTGCAAACAATAAAAGGTTTTAATTTTAAATCATAATAGCTGATATTTTAACAAAAAAAGATTTGAATTTGAAATAAAAAATGTTGAATTCAACCAAAGAAGACGAATTTTCAACATAATATTTGAACCCTCAACCAAAACAGACTAATTTTTAACCGAAAAGTTCAAGAGAGAAACAAATGTCAACCGAATTGTGTAATTTTTAAGCTTAAAAGGCGAATTATCTACCAAATAGTTAAATTTTCTACACGAAAATATGAATTTTCAACCCAAAAAGACTAATTTTCTACAAAAAAGTTGATTTTTCAACCAAAAAGACGATTTTTCTACAAAAAATGGAATAAAAGGTTTTGATTTTAAATCTTAATAGCTGATATTTTAACAAACAAAGACTTTAATTTCAAATAAAAAAAGTTGAATTCAACCTAAGAAGAGGAATTTTCAACAAAATATTTGAACCCTCTTCCAAAGCAGATTAATTTTTAAACAAAAAGTTCAAGAGAGACAAAAATGTCAACCAAATTGTTTAATTTTTAAGCTGAAAAGGCGAATTATCTACAAAATACTTACATTTTCTACACGAAAATATGAATTTTCAACCCAACATTTCATTTTCTACCAAAGTAATAGAATTTTCAACCTAAACAGACGAACTGTCTCCAAAAAATTTGATTTTTCAACCAAAAAGACGAATTTTCTACAAATAAGTTGAATCCACAATCAAAACAGATCAATTTTTAATCAAAGGGTTGTACTTTTAATCAAAAAAGGAAAATTTCTACCACAAGAGATGAATTTTCAACCCAGGAAGATTTTTTATTCAAGAGAGAAAAAAAATATCAATCAAATTGTGTAATTTACACGCTGAAAAGCGAATTCTCTACAAAAAAGTTAAATTTTCTACCCGAAAATATGCATTTTCGACCCAAAATTTCATTTTCAATCAAATAGTTGAATTTTCTGCCAAAATAATAGAATTTTAAACTCATAAAGGTGAATTAAAAAAAAAAGTTTCTTTTTTAAGCCAAAAAGTCTTATTTTCGACAAGAAATTTGAATTTCCATCCAAAACAGATTAGTGTTTAGCAAAAAAGTTGCACTTTCAATTAAAAAAAATCAAATTTCTACCAAAAGAAATGAATTTTCAACCAAAAAGATCATTTTTAACCAAATTGTGGAATTTTCTACCAAACTAACAGAATTTTTAACCGAAAAAGACGAATTTTCAACAAAACTGTTTAATTTTGAGGGGAAAAATACAAAATCTCCACAATATAGTTGAATTCTTAACCCGAAAATATTAATTTTCAACAAGAAAGTTCATTTTTAATCAAATAGTTGAATTTTCGATCAAATAGTTGAATTTTCAACTAAAAAAAGACCAATTTTTAACCAAAAATGTCATAGTTAAATTTCAAGTTCAAAGAATTAAATTTCAACAGACAAAAAAAAGTAATTTTTAACAAAAGAGATGTATCTTCAAGTTCAATGTAATAATTTTCTAACAAAGTAGCTTAACTTTCAACCAAGTCGTTGCATTTTCAAAGAAAAAATATGAATTTTCAATGAAAAATTTAACAGAATAGATAAATTTTCAGTAACAAACATTAATTTTTAACCAAAATTGTTAAGTACTACACCGATCAAATGAATTTTCAACAAAGTAGCTTAAGTTTCAACCAAGTACAGTTGAATTTTCACCGAAAATATATATGAATTTTTAATGCAAACCTTAATAGTTGAAGTTTCAACTCAAAACGATTATTTTTCAGCCAAAAGTGAATTAGTTAAATTTTCAGCTAAGAAAATTCATTTTCACATTAAAAAAAGAAATTGTTAATGAAATAGTTCAATATTCAACCATATAGTAGAATTTTGATTCTGAATCAAAAATACGTATAATAGAAGTAGATTTTTCAATTTAAAAGTACTGACTTCCAATTTCCAAAAAGGGGAAGTTTCTAGAAAGCAGAAGGAAAAGAGGAATTCGTTTTTAAAAAATTATCAATTTTTATTTTTTCAAACATTTAAAAAAATGGTGATGTAGCTTTTGAACGACCCCTAATGGATATTTACCAAACAATCCATTTGTGTTAAAAGAAACCTTTGTCTATGATTTTTTAAATATTTTTTTGATGTAAAATTAAAAAAATATATTAAAAATAAATATTACAGATACGTTTGTTTCGATATGTCAAATGGGCAGTTTAGTTATGAGGACCCCAAAGATAATAAATCTAATGGTGCTATTCTCATGAAGCCGAATACATGTTACATCTCAAAACTTTCTTTACATCTAGTGAAAATTGACGAAGGTAATCATTTGAGAACAATCTATCACAATTTATAGAGAAGAATGTTATGAATTTAATTTATTTCAATATATGTATTACTGATCTGAATTATTTTTATTTATTATTTCATTATTGTATTGTATTTTATTTTACAATTAGTTAATTAATAGAATTTTCAATTCATATAAAATTTTCAGAAGGCCTTTATAGACAAAGAATTACAAATAAAGCAACCGAAGTTCAATTACCAAAGGAGATTAACTCTCGGTCTTATTTTGTTGGTTGTCAGTGGTTTGAAGATTGGGCGACTGTAGCAATTACGAGCAGAAATTTTCAGACCACCTGGTATCTTTCCTGCACTTATCAAAGTAATTATTAAAATTTTTAAATAATAATTGGGGTCGACATTCGTTTTTACATTGCTATATAAATTTATATTGATAAAAATAAATTTCTTATCTACTTTCTTAAAAAATCGTGTTCAGAAATCTCGCATACCGAAGCCTCCATTCCATACCGCTCCACATCGCATTTAGGCGTTGTACCGCGCCACGTAGTGTTTGGGCGGTGTAATCAATTTAATTAATTAATTTACCGTCGCGTTTAATCGCTGTACAGCTCCAAGTCCTGAGTATAAGGCCTTGGAGCTATACAGCGATCAAACGTGACAAAGAGATGTACACCGCCTAAACGTGGAGGCGTCGCACAGTGGGGAAAAAGTACATTTTTTCATTCAAAATATGATTCCCACTGAATCTGTGGACCGATTTGGATTTTTCTTTTACTTTTTAAAAAGCTGATAAGATTTTTAAGAGATTTTTCGAGCCTGATTTTTGTATTAGGCTTTCAATCTTTTTATAAATAAACAAATATGACGAAAAAAAATGGCAATTTTTTCTATTTGACGATCCCGGTGTTCGTCAATAACAGGAAAATTGTTGAAATCGCCTAAGTTTCATAGAGTAACATTAGTTGAATATGTTCCAATATTATATGATAAACAACAAATTTGGTTATAAACAAATTATTTGTTGGAATAATGTCTTGTACGATTTTCCATCATTTTACGTTTTTTTAAGTTATATTGCAAGAAATTTCGATAAAACCAATATGATGACAAAATTTCTTTTTGAAATTATCATTGTTAATATTATAAACAAATGTAATAAACATAGGCATTAATCAGGAATTTTTCGATAGAAAAATTCGTTTTTTTCTATGTCAATTTTTTTAATTGGGAACTTCATGATAATTTTAGCAAAATTCGTAATTTTTTTATTATTCCTATGATTTTTTTAAGCAAAATTAATATACAAATGCATTATTCGGGCATGTGTCGGCAGAAAAATTAGTTTTTTTCTGTGCCAGTCCTTTCAGTTGGGGACTTCATGACAACTTCAGCAACGTACATAATTCTTTGATTAATTTTATGATTTTTCAAAACAATATAATAAACAAATGCATTATTGGGGCATCTGTCGACGGAAAAATCCTTTTTTTTTTCGATATCAGACTTTTTAATTGGGATCTTCATAAGAAATTCAGCAACATTCATTATTGGTTTATAAATTTTATGATTTTTTAAAACAAATTTAACAAACAAATGCATTATTCGGGCATCTGTGGACGGAAAAATTCGTTTTTTTCGATGTCAGTCTTTTTCAAAATAATTAAATTTTTATTCAAAAAGATTAATTTTTAGCCGAGAAGAATAATTTTATACCAAAAAGACCAATTTTCTACAAAATACATGAATTTTGAAACAAAAAGGATAACTTTCCAACCAAATTGTTACATTTTTATCAAAATAATTCAATTTTTATTCAAAAACAATAAGTTGTATCCGAGAAGAATAATTTTCTTACGAAAAGACGAATTTTCAAACAATATGTTAATTTTCAACAAAATGATTACATTTTTATCGAAAATGATAAATTTTGACTTAGAAGATTAATCTTTTTTTTAAAAAAACGTGTTCTCAACAAAAATTAAAAATGTTCAACCTAGTAGTTGAATTTAGAGCTAAAAAGGTACACTTTTAACAAAATGCATGCATTTTTCATTAATTAGTTCAACTTTTAATTAAAAAGATCATTTTTCTACCAAAAAATATGAATTTTCAACAAAATACATGAATTTTTAACCAAAGAGTCGAAATTCAAACAAAAATACTAAAATTTTTCATCAAAGATATGCATATGTTACTAAAATGACAAATCTTGACAAAAACAAATTAATTTTTCACAAAGTAGTTAGAATCTTAACCAAGTAGTTGAATTTTTAAAGTTGAACATTTATTTTTGACCAGAAAAGAAAAACAAAAGAAACCTAATATTAAAAATGTAGTACAACTTTCAGCCAAGTATTTGAATTTTCAATAAAAAAACATGAATTTTCAACCGCGAAGATTAATTTTCTACCAAAAAAGACGATTTTTCAACCAAATACATAAATTTTCACCCAAGTAGTTGAATTTTAACTAGAAAAGATAAATAAAGATAGATAAATTGAGACTAGCATCACATCCATTTTTGAAACAAGTTAGTTGAAAAGTTAATGTATTTTGTTGAAAATTTGCCTTTTTGGTAGAAAATTAATCTCCTTGGTTAAAGTATAAACAATTGAAATAAAAATGTATTTTGTAAAAAATTCTGGTCTCTCTTTCGGTTGGAAAATTAATCTTCTTGGTTAACAATTAACTAGTTTTGGTTTAAAAATCAACTATTTTATTTGAAATTCATCCTTTTTGGTTCTGTTCAACTGTTTCTAATTCAAAATGAAAATCTGTTCTTGGCTAAAATATCAACTATTACATTCTTTGTTGAGAATTCATATTTTTTCGTTGATGCTTCAACTGTCTGGTTGAAATTTTAACTATTTTGTTAATTTATAAGGAAAAGTAAGGTTTACCCCCCCCCCCCTTCTTCTAAAGTTCTTTTTGCAAAACTCTTAATAAATTCACTTTTAAAATTAAGTCAAAACCAGAACGAGAAACAACGAGCGTCAAATTTGGAACGGAACTGATAAGTGAAAGATGCACACCTCCAGCCGAGCCAATCGAGAGAACCACTAAAACAATGATGCGGCCGCGGACGCAAGGTCTCGAGCGACACTAACAAAGTCGACCGCGCGGAACAATAGTTCCAGGGAAAAACTACGTAAAAATCACAAACCTTATCAGAAATAGTGAACCTTTCTCATTTATAATTTTTTTTTAAATATTTTAACCCAATCAAATTAAATTGGCACAAAAAAAGTATTAACAATTGTCTGAACCCGGTAGACAACCGAGTGAGACTCAAGCGTCGGAATCTAATTTAGCACTTAATCTTTCCACTTAATCAAACTTGGAACGGAACTGATAAAGCAAAGCTGGACCATAACAATGACACAGCCGCGGACGCAAGGTCTCGAGCAAAACACTAAGAAAGTCAACCGCGCGGAACAATAGCGCTAGGGACAAACTGCAAAACAACCAGAAACCTTATCAGGAATAGTAAAAATTTCTCAGTTATAATTTAAAAAAATATTTTAACCCAATCAAATTAAATAGGCACAAAAAAGTATTAACTCACTCTTTCCTCAATTTCATATCTCTTTTCACAGTCGTATTAACTGATTTTTGTCAAGAAACTGTATAACTGTCTACCTATCAATTTTGACTACAACTCTTATTCCCAGAATTTAAATTTTTCAAATTCAAACTTATAGGTCTGCCTTGTCTCGACCCCAATATCGTCAAAATGAAAATTCTTCCCCATTGAGAAATTCGACGCGTCAAACTGAAAACGGAACTGATAAGAGAAATTTGAACGCCTCCCACCCAAGAAAATCGAGTGAACTGAAATTACAACGACACGGCCGCAGACGCAAGATCTCGAGTTTCTAATCTAATATTCTGAAGAGTTTTTGAAAAATACAGCAATTCCCCCAGTGAGAATCAAAATCAGACTAGACGACAAGGTTTGGAAATCAAGTCAATAATCAATATCACTGTTAGAAAATCGACATGTCAAACTTGGAGTGGAACTGATAACAGAAAGTTGGACGCCTCACAGCCAAAAAAATCGAGTGAACCGTCATTACGACGACACAGTCGCGGACGCAAGGTCTGGAGTTTCTGACCTGAAATGGCCGCGGACGCAAGGTCTGGAGTTCCTGATCTAAAATTCTGAATTTTCTGAAAACTAAACCTAATAGAACTGCGTCAACACCAGTTCACGAAACTTTCGCACTAATGTATTTAAAATGACCGATAATTTATCCAGCGCCCATACGGTAGAGTAAAAATGAGAAAAAATATTCTCTTCCAAGCGAGGGTAAAAATCGTAACGGCATATGTCGCCTCCCAAAACCCGGGGGTGGCTCTCACCGCAGAGAAGACGGGAATTGTAGAACCCGCGGGAAATTCGTAGGATAAACGGGATAGGAAGGACCTCGCCTGAATGAAATATCCTTTCAATAAGCCGGGTGATCTGTCGGTTGCTTGGCACTGCTTCCGACATTTTATTACACGGCTATGCTCCTGCTGTTCAAGGATCTGCTCTCAGGGAGTCTTGTTGGTCGTAGAAGCCAGGATAAAAGTATAAGGCTTCTCGAGATGAAGAAAGTCGAGGAGTGGTATCCTTTCTTCTCCAAAAGAAAATCGGAGAGGGATGAATTAATAGGGGTATACATCTACTAAGGAAATAATCAAAAAGATGTATTTCGAACCAAGAAAATTGGTTTTATAAAAAAAAGTATTTTTGAGAAAATAATGGAATTTTTAACTAAGAAAAAGCAGTTTTGAATCAAGAATGAAATAGTTAAATTTTCATTCACAAAAATTTATTTCCAATGAAACAAAGCGAATTTTCAACAATATATTTAATTTTCTGCTGAAATTATGAATCTTCTACCTAAAAAAAGAATTTTTAATAAAGTGGCTCAACTTTTGAAAATTCTTGACTAAAAAAAAATTCACCAAATTATTGTTAAATTTTCAAGCAAAATTACAATGATTTTCTAGAAAACTGTTGAATTTTCAATTTGAAAATACAAATTTCCTACAAGAAAGTTGATTTTTGAACAAAGCATTCAATTATATACCAAATAGTTGAATTTTCATTAAAAAAAAAAGAATTTTGAACAAAACAGTTCAATTTTCTAACAAGAAAGATTTTACAATCAAAAACGAAAAAAACTTTAAACAAATTGTAAAATTTTGAAGCCATAACATCTTTTTCAGAAACAGTTGAATTTCCTACAAAAATAGTCTAATTTTCAATCCAAAAAGAGGAATTTTCGAAAAATTACTTAAGAAAGAAAAAAGATCGATTATCAAGAAAAAATGTGATGAAATTATCAGTAAAAACAAGTAATTTTCCAAAAAATATATATATATCTAAAAAAATACAATTTTTAACCATAGAGGTTAATTTTCAAGTAAAATGATGAATCTTCAATCAAAAACAGGAATTTTTAAGGTAATGGTCCCACTTTCAAAAAGTCATTTTTAATTTTAACCAAGATAGCAGACATTTTTAACGAAAAAAGATTTTTTAGTAGCAAAGGAAAAATAATCTGTACTAAATTATTGTTGAATTTTCAGGCAAAAAAATTGTCTGGCAAACTATTGAATTTTTAACTTAAATCTATGAATGTCCAACAAAAGAGTTAATTTTCAACCAAAAAATTAAATTTTCCACCAAAATAGTTGACTTTTTATTACAAATTTTCAAAAAGAGAAGCAATTTTTACCCAAATAATTGAATTTTCTACCATAATAGTTGAATGTTCAATCTAAAGTAAAGAATTTTGAACAAAATAGTAACATTTTCGGCCGAAAAAAGATTTTCCATTCAATTGTAAGCCATCCATGTTAAGGTTAAATTATTAATTAAAACAATTAATTATTGAAACCAGAAGACGAATTTTCAATCAAGAAATATTGTCAATTCCACACAAAAAAAGTTGATCCAGAATAATAAATTTTCAAGACAAAAAATGATTTTTCAACCAAATAGTTGAATTTTTATCTAGAAAAGATTCATTTTCCACGAAAAATGAAATAGGTTAATTCACAGTAAAAAATTAAGTTCAATAAAAAAATAAACAAAATGATGAATCTTTTACCAAAAAATGAAAATCTAACAAAGAAGTTAGTCTCTCAAACACGTAGTTGAATTTTCAAAGAAAGATTTTTCAATGAATAAAGAAAAGAAATCATCTTGAATGTGCAATTTTTAGGACAAAAAGGTAAATAATTTAAAAACAGTTTATTTTTTATATCAAAAATATGAATTTCTAGCAAGAAAGTTTATTTTCAAACAAATAAAAAAAATTTAAACCAGACAGATACAATTTTTAACCTAAGAGATGAATTTTCAACGAATAAAATGGATTTTTAACCAAGAAGTTTAATTTTCTGTCAAAAAAGTCGAGTTTTCAACAAAGTTCATGAATTTTCAACTGAGTAGTTGAATTTCTATCTGAACAAGATGAATTTCCACGAAAAATAGAAAAGCTTAATAGTTAAATAGACGAATTTTCAACGAAAAAATATGGATTTTCAACAAAAAGACAATCTTCAATCATAAAATGAAAATATAATGAAGTACTTCTAATTTCAATCGAGTAGTTTAATTTCAACGAAGAAAGATTTTTCAGTTAAAATTTTTTTTTAAATCATCAAAAATGTTGGATTTTCAGAGTAAACTTTTCAATGAAAAATATGAATTTTCATCCCAGAAGATTAATTTTCAATTGAAAAAAAAAGGAACAGTTGAATTTTTATCTGAAAAAGATAAATTCTCTTCAAAAATTGGAATAGTTAAATTTACAGTTGAAAAATTAACTTACCACAAAATAATTTAACAACGTGATGAATCTTCGGACAAAAAATGAGAACTTAACAAAAAATTTAGATTTTCAAACAAACAGTACAATCTTCAAAGAAAATTTTTCAATGAATAAAGAAAAGAAATCATTTAATTTGTAAGATTTCTAGGTCAAAAAGACGAATTTTCAACTCAAAAATATGAATTTTCAAGGAAAAAGGTAATCTTCGATCAAAAAGACCAATTTCCAAAATGCAGTTGAATTTTCAATAAAAAAAGATGCCTTTTTAACAAAATCATATAGTCTTCAACTAAAATAGTTATATTTTCAACAAGGAAGATTACTTTTCAAGAAAGAGAATGAAGGTTCAAGCAAAAATAGCTAAATTTAAAAAAAAATAATAAGAATCTTTGATTTCAGATGACACAGAAAATCCCAAGGTATAAAATAAATTATGTTCTTCAAGGGTTTTCAAGGTCAACTTTAAAAAAAATAGAAAGCCACTTTTTTACATCGGCAATTGACGGTGAATTTCACGTTCAAATATGTATCCAGGTCATACATAGATACATTGTAACCTTAAAAGGGTGTTTCCAATGGAAAAAATTTAACCTTGAAATGACCTTGAAGGTCGTCGTCAAGGTCATGCTCAAGGTCACTACTAAATACGCCTTTTCAAACGTAGTAACTTTGCTCGTCACGAAAAAATTTTGAAAGCTTCTATTCCTAAAGGTATGCAGACCTTGTTTAATTCTAAATTACCTTAGAGTGACCTTCAAGGTTACAATAAACCTGTGTATGACATAGCTACATATTTAAATGTAAAATTTCTCGCTTTATCGATTGCCGATGTAAAAAAGGGAGTTTCCGTGAAAAAAAATTTGACCTTGAAAAAACCTTGAAGGTCATCGTCAAGATTAAAGGTCACCATTTAATTCCTTGCTGGAAGTAACTTCAAAAATGACCTGGACACTACTGCAAAATATCTTACCTGAGGAAATATTCAGCCGTCCCGGGACTTTTGTGACACCTTGTATATTTATTTATATTTAGAAATCTTGTAAAGAAAAAAAGGAAGATTTTTAGTAATATAAGTACAAGGCGAGCTTTCCGAGATAAGGGAAGTCGAGGAGTATGCTTCCTTGTCGGAGAGGAAATCGGAAGAGGATGCGGGAATCCCCACTTGCCCCTGCATGGGTGGGGCAAGATGGGATGAGGCAATTGTCTCTCTCGGGATATATTAGCTCTTTTGAGGCTCTCCACCCTAATAACAAGAAGAGAAGGGAATCCCGGGGGAAAATCTGTCGACCCCGACCCCGCTGGGCAAAAGGAGAATTCTCTCGTCAAGCGAGAGCACTCAATGGAAAATCGCCCCTGATGGTCCTGATTGACGCTCGACTCTCATGTACTCGCATCTACTCGAATTTCTTTCTTCAATCATATTAACTATAATCCCTTACTTTCCTCCTTTCTCTCTTCCTTTTTTTTCTAGGGTCTCAAGAACCACCTTTATGACATTTAGAAATGTAATACGACACATAACAATTTCTACAAGGTTTCTTTTTCAAACAATCCACG
Source organism: Andricus grossulariae (assembly GCA_011634705.1). Lineage (NCBI taxonomy): Eukaryota > Metazoa > Arthropoda > Insecta > Hymenoptera > Cynipidae > Andricus > Andricus grossulariae. Next base: position 248,194,341 of record JAABKJ010007545.1, on the reverse strand, counting down.
GACTACGAGGGTCTTTTGATGACTTTGAGGCCACGTGAACATTGGTAATGATATTTCAAGATATGGCTTATTTCAAGATATGGCTTATTCCATTTCAAATCACGCAGTGAGGGCCAGATTAGGATGTCGATATGATTTGGTATTTGGACTCACTCCATTCGGTTCATTCACTTGATCCTAGAAAAATTAAATAATTTTGAAAATTACAAAAAGGCAGCTTGCAACATCTTTAAAATTGTTTGTTGGTCAACAGTTCTATCGAAAAAGTATTTTGCACTCTTTATTGTTTTGCTCCACCACAAACGATCCTTAATCACTATATCTAAAACAGATAATTTTTTAACGAAAAATCGAAGGGTTCTCATCAGCTGTTATCCAAACCTTCTATTGGACAACGTGTTGAATTTTACAAAACGATAAATGGAATGTCTGAAGACGGAGAACTTGACCAAAAATTGACACATTTTACAGACGAAGCACATTTTTATTTGAATGGCTATGTTGACAAGCAAACTTATCGATTTTGGGGATAATAAAATCCAACTGTTTTCACATCCAAACCTTTGCACCGCCAGAAGGTATCAGCATGGGCAGCAATCTCGATAAAAGGAATTTACCTTCAATTTTTCAAATCGACTGTTACTGGCTAGACATACAAGAACCTTCTGGAAACTAAATTCTTTCCTCATGCAAAGAAAAAATGCTTGGTGAAGAATTTTCATTTTAAGCAAGCCGGAGCAGCGCCACACCGGACTCAGGAGGTCTGCGAGACACTACATAAACTTATTGATACTCGAGTCATCAGTCTAGGGTACCTCAAATTTGCACGAGGAGGACTAGAATGGCCGTTACATTCACCAGATTTGAACCCTTGTGACTGTTTCCTTCGGGGCCACACCAAAGATCATTGCTATGGCATCAGGAGCGAAATTTTAGAAAAAGTTTTCAACAGTTTTCGTAACAGGATTGAGTTTCGTTCAGACTCTAATGGTGCTCATTTTGAAAATATTTATCATTGACCTCTGTACATTTTTCACGTTTTGCAATTAATGAAGTATGAGACAAATTTTCAATAAAAAAGTGATTATCTGACGTTGCAATTTCATTGCAAATCGCAAGCTTATCGGTAGTTCCATAATTCACTAATATTTGATTTCATAGACTTTCAATTTAAAGACTTGATTTTACTAATCAGAATCCGCAAGATGCGCTGTTTTCCAATACATAGGTTTATTTAATTTAGTTCCTTTCTTATTAGGAATTGATTTTGCCTGTTTTTCCTCGTTTATTTATGTATTTCCCAAGTAATTCAATTATCCTGAAGAATCCTCATCCATCCTGACCTAACGAGAAACTTCAAGAAGCATTTGGGACGCTGTGTGTCATCCTGTTCGTATCCTTCTAGTCTTACCTCAAAACCTATCGCATATTTTTGGAATGCTTTCGGGATTTATACAGCTGATTATGTTTAACGCCCTCTTCAACTTATCTACATGGGAGTGGAATTCATAAGTTCAATTTTCGGAAAGGTTCATTGTCAATCCCTGGCAATGCGAGTGGGACCTCTTTAGCTCAGGCCTGAATCATCAATACCAACGTTATCGGTACTAGGGACTTTCAATTGGATTGTTTGATAAAGCCCTAGTAGCCGGCTTGGTTGTTCAGATAATTCGGAAAGGATTTCTAGGACAATAATTCAACATCCTATGGACGAAATTGATTGATTATGATCATCAAATTCAGAAGAGAATATTCTGTTTGGAGATAGGATCCGTGAATCTGCTTCTAGTGACATCCCTGAGAATCCTTTTCTGCTGTTTCAACATTCCCTAGTAACACCAATCAGAACGCCCCATTCTGAACAATCAGGATCAAGCCGGTTGCTAAAGAAGAAAACAATGCGGGGAAAAACCGACACATCGAGCAGCTTGCGTAGCAACATCACTGTTCTTTCCTTTAAGATAATTTTCGATTGTTTTCAAGTATATTTTTATTAAGTTACTTTTCGATTTTTAATAAGAACTATTGAGATTATTATCGTGTGCTGTCAGGGATTATTATTAAAGTATAGTTCGTTTTGTCAACTTCAGAAAGAAGGATTTTTACTTAGATTTTGTCTGGAGCCCGTTCCTTTGTTTTGTGAGTTTTATTTTGCTTAGTTTGGTCACCCAAAATTGAGAAACTTTCCTTGACTGAATATAATAATTTGTGGTATATTGTTTGATATTTTTATCTGATTATCAATTTGCTGTATTGTTTCCTCCTTTGTTTTTGACCAATTCCCTGTTTGATTTTCTCAAGATTCTTTAATTGTGTTTAGCCCAATATGTATTCGTTCCTCTGATTGTTGATGACCCCCCTGAAAAGATTTTGCTTAATAGTCCTATGTTGTTTCAATTTGTATATAGTCATGGAAATCCAGACGAAAGATCGTATTTCGTTTTAAAAAACTAGTAAATTCCTCCATTTTGTATACAATTTATTTCCCCTCAAATCAATTGTTTTTTCCCTTCAATTATTTTTCTAATAACAAAACTTATGACTGGAAATTATTTTGTCAGAATAAGTAAAATATTGTATATTCCCAGAATCGTTAATTTATTTATAATTTTATATTAAATTAATTTAACTCTTGTTCTGATTTATAAGAGCTAGCACCTCGACCATTTTCCAGAGTTGGGGCTGAGCTAACCAACTATTTGATTCCCGGTTCACTAATTTTTTTAATCTAAAATTTATTTTAAATTTTGATTTATTTTTCTATTAAATTATTTTCGAAATTCTTCTTGGTCATATTTGTGAATGATCCATGAGAATCTGGCGCCCGCGGTAAATATAGAATAAATTTAACTTAAAACCAAAGGTTGTAACGATAGTGAAATTGCCGTTATCATTTTTGGAACAAAAAATTGAATTCCGTGAAAGAAGAAAATTCGGGGGTGAAGTCTGGGCCTGTGGAGAGCTGATAAAGGGCCACGGGAAGGAGGACGAATTTGAAGTGGAATATGGCTCTGTGGACAGCTGGAATAGGTACATGAAGGGAGGAGGACACCTTGAGCATGAATCCCACGTCTATGGGGAACTGGAAAAGGACAACGGGGGAATGAGTACACTTGAGGTAGAGTATGGCTCTGTGGCGAGCTGGAACAGGGAAACGAATGGAGGAAGACAACTTAGATGTGAATCCCAGGTCTATGGGGAACTGTAAAAAGACCACGAGAACGAAGAAACTTTTGGGGTGGAGTAGGACCCTTGGAGAGCTGGAAAGTGCATACGAGGGAAGAAGGCATTTTGGAGTGATGCATGAATGTATCGAGAGCTGGAGAAGGAGCATATGACACTTTGGAGGTGAAGTACGGATCTACAGAGAACTCGAATCAATAATTAATATCACTGTTAGAAATGCACGGCGTCAAACATGAAACGGAACTTATAAGAGAAAACTGGACACCTTCCAGCTAAGCCAACTGAGCAAACCGCTATAACAACGATACTGATGCGGACGCAAGGTCTCGAGCGACACACTAAGAAAAGTGACCGCGTTGAACAATAGCCCCAGTGAGCTTGAAGCATGCGATGAATAAGTTACTTGGTGGTGAAGTATCCATGTGTACATAACTAGATGAGGGGCACATGGGAAGTTGCACTTTGGAGGTGAACTCCGGATATGCAGAGAACTAGAATCAATAATTAATATCACTGTTTGAAATTCCAGGTGTCAAATTCGAAACGGGACTGACAAGAGAAGACTGGACACCTTCCAGCTAAGCCAACTGAGCGAACCACTATAACAACGATTCGGCCGCGGACGCAAGGTCTCGAGCGACACACTAAGAAAAGTGACCGCGTGGAACAATAGCGCCAGTGAGCTTGAAGCATGCGATGAATAAGTTACTTTGTGGTGAAGTATCCATGTGTACATAACTAGATGAGGGGCACATGGCAAGTCGCACTTTGGAGGTGAACTCCGGATATGCAGAGAACTAGAATCAATAATTAATATCACTGTTAGAAATGCCAGGTGTCAAATTCGAAACGGGACTGACAAGAGAAGACTGGACACCTTCCAGCTAAGCTAACTGAGCGAACCACTATGACAACGATACGGCTGCGGACGCAAGGTCTCGAGCGACACACTAAGAAAAGTGACCGCGTGGAACAATAGCGTCAGTGAGCTTGAAGCATGCGATGAATAAGTTACTTTGTGGTGAAGTATCCATGTGTACAAAACTAGATGAGGGGCACATGGGAAGTCGCACTTTGGAGGTGAACTCCGGATATGCAGAGAACTAGAATCAATAATTCATATCACTGCTAGAAATGCATGGCGTCAAACTTGAAACGGAAATTATCAGAGAAAACTGGACACCTTCCAGCCAAGCCAACTGAGCGAACCACTATAACAACGATACGGCTGCGGACGCAAGGTCTCGAGCGACACACAAAGAAAGTCGACCGTGGGAACAATAGCGCCAGAGACAAACTCCGGATCTGCGGAGAATTAGAGAAGGGTCACGATGACTTCGGTGGCCATGTTCGATTCTGTGGAGAGCTGAAAAAGAGTAACGGGAAGAGGGACACTTTTTGGGTGGAGTATGGCTCTTTGAAGAGCTAGAAAACCGCCGCGGGTTATGGATCTATCGAGAGCCGAAAAATGGGTCCGAAGGGAAGAGGACACTTTGGAGGTGAAGTCCAGATATTCGAAGAGTTGAAAAAGGGGCGCGAGGCAAGGAAGGAACTTTAGGAGCAAAGCTTGAGTATGTGTGGACTTAGAAAAGGATCTTTGTGAGGATGGCACTTTAAGGTGAGGTAAGGCTCTGCAGATTGCTGGAAAAGGGGCATGAAGGTGAGAGGTGGAGCTTTAAAATGAAGTCTGGGTCTGCGGATTGCTGTAAAAGGAGTACAGTGTAGAGGAAACTTTGGAGTGAAGTCTAGGCTTGCGGGTTGCTGAAAAGGGTCCACGAGGAGAGGGAGACACTTCAGGAAAAAACCAGGAAGGGAAGTATATGAGAAAGTAAGAGAAGTATTCGAGTGGTGCGATCGCGAGCTGAGGGTGAGCAGTGCTGGGGAAGGAGAGAGGAATAGAAGTAGAGATCTTTGGAAGTGAAGGAAGCAAAAGGAGGCAGGGGAGGAAAAGAATTAAGAAATTAGGGAGTAGAAGTAGAAATCTTTGGGAGTCAAGGAAGTAAAGGAAGTAAAAGAGGGAAGAGGAGAAGAAGAAGATTGGAAATAAGGAACCTAAATAAAAGTGAAGGAGCATGAAAGGGGGTGAAGTTGGGGAAGTATAGATGGAGTGGAATGTCGGAGTGAATCGAAGTAAGAAAGAGCAGGGAAGTAGAGAAAGATGACAAGAAGAAAATTCTAAGTAAGGTTGGGCAAGTATAGGGTTAAAGTGTGAGCTGTGGAGGAGATAGGAGGTAGAGGTAGAAAATGATAGGAAGAGTAAAGAGAGGGGATAATAAAATAGGATAAGATAGGGTAGGATCGCATAGGATAAAATAGGATGGAAACAAGTGATGATAGATTGTGGAGTGATAGGGAAAGGGGATATTTGGTAAAAATCAATCTACAATCACGCCGCCTTTAAAATTTTTTTTTCAGAACCTCACAAATGTGGAGTAGCGGGGCTAGAGCATAAAGGAAATTGCTTTAATCTATAGGAAATGAGTTTTAATTTTTGGTAAGCTCTGTAATTTTTTTCTTTTTTTAGATGTTGGAAGCCTTAAAAAATAACGTGATACTTACTGAGACTCTTGAACACGAGCCTTGCTGGTCCGTATGTAAAGCGCACTCACTACACTCCCGACCACCAAGATCAAAGCACACGCACAAGTGGCCCCAACATAAAGCGCACCGGCACCATTCACAAGTGGTCCAGCTTCTAAGCGGACTGAATCATTCCTTGATGGTGTCTGAACACCTGCAACACCATCAAAAAGACAAGCGGGTTTTAATAAGTGAACAATCGCTTTTTACAAAAATGTTTTATCAATATTTATATTAAACTATTAACAACAGGATTTGTAGATGATTTACAATAAGGAAGCGTTCAAATATGACGTGACACTTTAAGAGGAAAGGGGGGGGGGGTTCGTCCTAACGTCGACAAAATAGCCAGCAGGGGGTGAGATGGTTGAGACACTCGCCTCGAAAGGGCTGCAGCGCGCGAGTACTCAGTCGAGTATATTGCGCAATATTATGCATTACAATTGGAAACGGTACAGCCGGCCCTGACTGTTCACGTTTCGAGGGTACCGATTTAGTAACAAGGTGCAAAATCTAATCAAGAGTCTGCTATCGAAAATATGGATACGAGCTCAATGATAAATGAAGCTTCGACAAGTAAAGCGTTGAATTTGGTGTTAGAATAATCATTAAAAGTTTTAGCATGGGACGCGGCCACGAGCAATGCTTAAGCCACGCCAACGATCCATACATGTCCCGTCCTTGAACAATCTTTGACCATTTTTGATCTATTGTTGACCCATGCTTGAGCAAGGCAACTTTTTTTCAAGCGGGAATCGTCATTTCTCATATGAAGAGATACATGCAGCGCCATATATAATTTTGATCTTCCACCGAATGATGATAGTCAAGAGATAACAGTAATATATTAAAAGTGATTCATATTCTGGCCCTTTAGTTCAAAAGTATTTTCGTGTTACCAAGATTTTTAGAACAGATTCTTAGTAGAAATGAATATTTTTCATGTCGTCACATTATCGTACACTGGAGCATTTTAACCCTTTAGGATGAACGGCAAAGATTTGTAGGTTTTTTGTTTTCAAAACAATTTTATTTTCTCATGAGGACCAAGTCACACAATTGTCATTGCTTAGTTTACTACTTTACTGATTGAAGAAAGTTTACTTATTATATTTAGTTTTGAGGAAATGTCAGTAAATAATACAGCAATCAAACAAATATGAGAAGTTATGGTCAAGTTATTGTTTAAGGATTCAAATATTTTGTTGAAAATTCGTCTTTTTGCTGGATATCAATTCTTTCTGATTTAAAATTAAAATCTTTCTTTGTTTAAGTATCAAATATGACATTTTTCGTTTAAAATTTATCTCTTTAGTTGAAAATGTATCTTTTTCATTTAAAAATTCATGTATTTTATTAAAATGTCGTTCCTGACATAACCCACCACTCACCCTGCCCGTAAAAAAACTCCCTGCATTACTCCGTATGGGCTATAGAAATTCAGTCCGACTACTTATGGAACAGATTTCCCCTCGCACCCCCCATTGAATTTTTTCAGTTGGAAATGCAACTACTTAGTGGAAAATTAAACTACTTGGTGAAAATTTCATTTTTTTGTTGTTGAAGATTTTTGATTTCAGTAGAGAATGATTTCGCTGATCATTTAAATACTTATTTGAAAGTTTTTTTCTTTTTAAAAATTATTTTTCTGAATTGAAAATTCAAATATTCCAATTTTGGTTGAAAATTGATTTTTCCTAGTTTATATAGACATTTTTGTGATTGCTGAGTATTCATAAAAAATATTTAATCGTGGAATGGAAATATCTGAGAGGCTGAAAATAAGAGATTCGTCGCTTGAATTTATTTTTATTAGATGCAACGTCAAATCCGAAAAACAAAAATCCCAAATCCCATTTTGATTGAGAACATTTTTGCTGTATTAAAATTAAATGATTTAGAGAAGTTCTTTCCTGATTTTTAATAAAAAGCGAATAACTCATAATAAGCGGTTAATAAGAGGCTAAGAGGTTTGCATATTTTGGATCTGCCATTCATATATTTTGTTGGAAATTCGTCTTTTTGGGTAAAAAATTAATCTTCTTCGTTGAAAACTCAAATCTTTTGATGAAAATTTGATTTTTCAAAATAATTTTTTCAAAAAACTATCCTTTTTGGTTAAAAATTCAGCTGTTTGTTGGAAATGATCTCTTTTGTTAATAAATTCCTATTTGTGGATTAATTTTTTTCTTTAAATAGTCTTTTTTTGGTTGAATTTAACTGTTCTTCATTTAAAATCAAAACATTTCCTCATTGAAATATCAACATTTTTCATTCGGAATTCACATTTTCGGATAAGTGTTTTATTATTGTAGTTGACAATTTATTTCTTTCACTGAAAAATAATTTTTTTCAATTGAAAATTTACCTATTTCATTTATGGTTGGAAAGTTATCTCTTTGAAAATTCATGTAGAAAATTTATCTTTTTTGTTAAAAATTTATTATTTGAATGAAATAATTTTGTTAAAAGATTATCATCATTAGTTGGAATTCATTTCTTTAAGTAGAAAAATCAACATTTAAATTAATTTTTTTCTATTGACTGAAAAATTTTTGTTGGTTGAAAATGGAACTATTTTCGAAAAGTAACTTTTTGGTTCAAAATCACATTTTCTTGGATGGTATTTTGACTGGTTTTGATTAAAAATCAAAATCTTTATTGGTTGAAATATGAACTATAATGTTTTCTTTTAAAGAATGAATCTTTTTATGGCTGAAGATTTATTATTTTAATGAAATATATTTTCTTTATTGATTGAAAAATCTTTGTTGGTTGAAAATTGTACTATTTGTTAAAGGTGAAATGTTTTTCGAAAAATAGTTTTTTATTTGTACAAATTTAACTGAATTTATTCCGGGGAATAAATTCAGCTTAAATTTGTACAAATTTTGGACAAACTCAAATAAGGTTTGAAATAAAATAGCAATTAAGATGGAATGTAGATTAAATCGCAAAAATTCTGATTTGCGTATAGCTTAGGAAGACGTAACCTATAAATATCAAGCTTATCCTTCTCTGATATTTACATTTCAATAGAGCCAGTTGAAAAAAATGTAAATAATAAATTCGTTAAAATAGATATCAAAATGTATATGATATTCCACGTTTTAGCAAAATTCGACGTTTACATGGAAAATTTATTTAGCTTGTTAACCATCCTTTTGTTGTAAATTCATATTTGCGCATTGAAAATTAAACTGTTTTGTATAAATTTCGTCCTTTTGGCTTGAAATTTCAACATTTCGGTTAAAGATTTATCATTTTAGTTAAAGAATTATTTATTTCGTTGAAAGATCATAATTTTGGTAGAAAATTAAGATATTTGTTAAAAATGATCTTTTTTTGATTAAAAATGTAAATCTTTCTTGGTTGAAATATTGAATTATGGTTTTCCTTGAGATTTCATTTTTTTTGGTTCAAGATTCATCATTTTAGTTGAAAACTTATTTGTTTGATTTCGAATTCACGTATTTTGTTGAGAATTCATTATTATGGTTAAAAATTCAATCGTTTGGTTAAAATTTCATCTATGTGTCGACCTGAATATACCGTACGAATACCTTATCAATAAGGACACTTTTCGAAATCTATTTTCTCTAACAACTCAAATAAGGTTTTAAAGAAAACAGCAAATTTCATAGAATCTAGATTGAATGGAAAAAATTTGATTTTCGTTTTGCTTGAAACACGTAATTATAATTATAAATATACTATATTATTATATTCACCAATAAAATTAAGAACAGCCGCCAAGGATAAGACAAGCGTAGAAACGATCCTCATTTTTTCTGATTCGAGAAAAAACTGATTAATGTTATAATCAACAACTTGATTAACAATGTAACTAATAAATGTTTTGGTGTTTTATTCGATTATATAATCGTAAAATCTTTATCTTATACATTCTCGGCATTAAATTTGTTCTTCCCAGATATTTACATTTCATTAGAGTAAGATTCAAGAAAAAAATGTAAATAGCAAATTCGTTAAAACTGTTATCACAATTCACATAATATTTTACGTTGTAGCGAAATCCATTGTTTTGTAATTTGTAATTTATAATTTATTGGAAAGTTTGTAGTGCTAAATAGCCCTCTGAGGAACAAATATTATACAAGACATAGTTACTTAAAGCTAAGGTCTTTAGGCGTAGACTGATAATACAAAAAAAAGAAAATAAATAAACGAAACGAGTCATAGACTCTGAAATTAAAGAGTCCAAAAAAAAATAAAAATGATAGCGTGGTTCAAGAAAAATGTTCTAAATCTATGGAAATCTACAGATAGGGTTGTTTCGTAACATAAGTATATGCGTATATGCGAGGCTAGCTTAAGTGACAAATAATAACTTCGAGATAAATTAGAAATTATGAACCAACTTATAATATGATAAAAAAAAACAACTACCAATGTGTAATTTCAAGCAGTGAATGCGTATCATCTAAATAAAATTTGGAAAAAACTCTTCCTAAAATGATGCTGTGAGGGAGCCTCTCTAATCCAAGGTGGAAGTTCATTCCACAGGCGAGCACCCCTTATCATGAACGACCTCTGCATTTTGCAAGTTCTATTTGTTGGAATTCTTAGGACTAAAGATCTATCACGAATCCTTGCCTGGTTAGGATTTCTATTAATAAATGCGAATAATTCAAATATGTATTAAGGGCGTCAAGAGCCCAGCTCTTTCACGATAGGAAGTGATGTGTTCACTTTTAGGTGAATAATAAATAAAACGGATACATGCATTTAGGGCTCGTTCTAATCGTCCGTTTAAGTTATCCGTGACGTCGTCGAATGCAACCGTAAGCAAAAAGTGGTAAAATAAGGCTTTTAACTAATAGAATCCTGGTTGAAGTAGGAATGGAGTCTTTTTTTATGTAGCTGTTGTAAAATTCTGACGGTGTTTCTCGAGATGGTCATTACGTGTTCCTTCCAGGACAGAGTGCGGTTCGTGAGAAATCCCAAATCTTTAACCATATCAAGGAAGGCGATCGATACATTGCCAACCCTAAGAGGGGGGTAAGATTTCAGCACTTCTAGAAAGGCGAGGCAGACAGCGCCATGACAACCCCGTGGGTTTTAATTCGATTCAGCTGAGCCCGTTCATCACTGCCCAATGCGCCACGAAGTCTATATCGATATGAACCATGCCTAGCATATTTTCCAGATCAGACGCTGGTCCTGATAGGTAGAGTTCAATGCCATCTGCACATTTATGATATTTGCAGGAATGTAACTCGCCACCTAAATCAGAATTGTGAATATTGAACAAAGTAGAAGCTAGAGAAGACGCTTGAGGAACTCCCCTCTTAACTTTTATCCAGTTAGATAAATCACCCTTCCTATTCCTGATCCGTTCCCACCTATTGCTGAGGCAAGACTCAAACCATTTAATAACTGAACTGGATAATTTAAAGATCTTCAAATTTCGAAGTAAAAGGGTATAGTTTACCGAGTCGAATGCGAATTTGAGCGACGCTGTTAAGGTGCTGCGTTTAGTTCTAAAGCCAGAATTCAAAGGGTCTATTAATTCATTTGTATCCAGGAAATCTGTCAGCTGGCTGTGAACAATCCACTTGAGAGGCTTAGACAGAGCGTTCAAAATAGAGATAGGACGGAAGTCATGGGTGAAGAAGGCTTTGAGATCTTGGGAACAGGACGGATGACTGCCATATTCCAGGTATCCTGGAAAATCCCACTCTGTAGCGAAAAGTTGTAAATCTGCAACAGAACCAGAAAAATAAAATGCAGGACCAGTCTTATAATTTTAATAGAGATACCATCTGGGCGAATAGCGTTTGAATGGACTTCAGGAATTGCGTCCATTAGGGATACAGGGGAGATGTCTAAGAAGAAGAAGTTACTATTATCAAAAAGATCCCCGGGCAGGGCAAGGGTTGGGGTCACTATAGGTGGCTGACTAGGTGGTGAAAACTCCCGCAGGAAATTCGAAGGCGTAAAGCCCAAACGAAGTCTTCACTTGTGTTTCTATTTCTGATGGCGCTGTAATTATATTGGTTGTATGAGCCTCTAATATTTGTTTGCACTAGGTTACGAAGCTTACGGAATTCTTTTTGACTAAGGGGATTTATAGTTCTGTTAGCTAGTCTACGTTTTGAGTCTCAGGCCCTCAATAAATCTCTAATTACTACAGTTAGCCATGGTATGATAATCACGAGAGCTGAAAACATTTTTGAACTCAAGAAAATGGGCCAGGAGAGACTGAGCATTGACGTGGCAGATATTCAACTTATCCGTGTGTATGAGTGCAAGTACAAGACACGAAAGACAGACTGAAAGCTATTTGGCTAGATGTCTTGTATCTTGTAAATCAAATCCATTAAAACGAAAGTTACATACACACAATTTTGTGTAAACAGGATGTTTGATGGTTGTCTCAACATCCCTTCAAGATTGAAGCAAGGAAACCGACATTTCCAAAAAATCAAAGCCGCGCGAGATTTTTTGATTAAACCATTGAAATGAAAAATCACCTTAAAGTAAGTGCAGTAAGTGTACCCTACCATGAGAAGTGTGGGAATTTATTTTAAGGTTTGTTTTAATATCCTTTAAATAATCGAGCAAAAAATTAACATTGATTTTTCGGTTATACTGCTGGCATCGGAAATGAATTCACATTAAATGTGGAAAACATTTTCTATCAGAAAAAGTGTTTTAATTTATTTTAAGGATTGTTTTAACATTTCTTAAACATCCAAGCAAGGAAATCGAAATATAATAAAAAGCTATATCACGGGAGATTTTATAATTGAAGAATTGGGACTGGTGATCAGTTTACAATAAATATGAGGGAAACATCTCCTCAGAGTGAAGGTCGCTGAATACATTTTAAGTATTGTTTTCACATTTCTCAAACATTACAGGAAGGAAAACGACATATTCTAACAACCAAAATCACTGGAGATTTTTTGATTATTCTGTTGGCGTCGCAAAGCAATTCGCGATAAACTTAGAAAATATGTTTTAACTAGAAACCAACATTGCCTAACAGCAAATGTCACGAGATGTTTTTTATTATACTAATGGGACCGGAAAACAATTCACAATGGACGTTCAAAACATATCCTATCAGAATAAGTTGAAAAATTCATTTTAAGGATTGTTTTGAAATGCCTTAAGGTTTCAAGGAAGGATATCAAAATTCCCTGACATACGAATTATCGAAAATTCCTCTCAATGACGCGACAGTCGTGAGTGTGAAAAACGAATAATCTGTCTGGGTTCTAAGTAATGCTCTAAGAACCCTTTATGAACTAGACAAATATGGCTAAGAGACTTGAGGTTGTTTCAATTTCAAGTTGTTTATTATTTAACGATTCAGGTTTGAAATAATTCAATTTTATGGTTTTGAGCTGATAGCCGATCAACAAGTAAGATTAACATTTTTTTAATTTATAGATTTGAAAAATGTAAGTTGTGAAAATTCATATAACTTTTATAATATTTGAAATCAATTTGACTTTTTTATATAATAAACTAATAAGGGTAAAGAATCTATACCTACTTGAAATTAATAACTTGTAATTGTTATAGATTTTAGAAATTTCATTATTTCCCCTAAAAGTAATATGAGAAGTCAAAAATGTTGAAGTTTTTCATTTTATTAAAAATATTCTAAGTAACGAAAAATTAAAAGACATTATTAACAGAAAAAGAAAATTAAGGCAGCATATAGTAAATAACGTCAAATATATTTCATATTTAAACAAATTATTTCTTTTTACATTTATGTGTTTCTAAGCTTAAAATAATGAGGCAAATTCATTTTGAAGAATCGAGATAAAAAAACAAAATCAACTCTGGGCACCGACTTCATACTACGAATGGAATGTATTAAATGCAAACGAATAAAGATTATTTAGTTCAGAACATTTATACTTTGACATTTATCATATATTACAGACTTCTATTGAAAATAATATTGTCTTTATAACCTAGAAGGATTTACACATACACATGATTCGAAATGTTTTAATTTTGAACATAGTCTTCAAGTTAAATTATTAACAATAAAAAAATTATCGACGCAGTAAATTTATAATCTTTCAATACTTTTGTGAGTGAAATAACGTTTAAATCAATCTAAATTGACTATCACAATGTATAATACCTTCTAAATTTTCATAATTATTAGTAAACTTCAATTTCGTCAATCTATTTAAAGACGTTGATAAATGTCTGGCAAAATATCTTTGAGATTGGTGAGCGGGTGCCTAATGGAGTTTCCTTGATTTCTTCTTCGCTCATTTCCTCAATCTTGCCGCTGTTCATGTTTATTTTTGCCCGCTTTTGACAGCCAGTTCTTGTTGTATATATTCCATGAAGTATTAATTTTCGAATATCCACTATTGCAAAAATGTCACCATTGGACGTTGATAATACACTTTCTTCTTCTGTTGGCATTTGAAGAAGGATCTTATGGTCTCCTCTCAATTTAATTTCTTCATCTCGAGGAAAAGTGTATCTTCGTATTTCGAATAGCCGGTTTGGATTCGTCTTGGGGATAAACCGAACGAATCTAAGTTCTTCAAGTGTATATCCAAGTATGCGTGAAAAAGAAGGCCTGGCAGGAGGAGACCTAGACCTGGGACGATGAGAGCTTTGAGGCTCGGCAGGCAGAGAGCTGGGCCTGGCATGAAGAGAGCTTTGAGACTCGGCAGGAGGAAGACACTTTACAGGAAAAAGATGTCTGTTAGACAAATTCGAAAATCTGGAAGAAGGTACATCCGGAATAGGGTGGCCATTAGGTAAACAGTCGAACTGTGAACTCAACTCTGCAACAAGAAACAGAGGATTAAATTATTCTGGTGTATTCCTTGTATTACCGGAAGCATGCAGCGCTTTTGATGATGGACAATTATTCTCGACTGCGGGATTATTTTTTTTATCACAATATTTACTTATCATCGACTGAATAATAATGTAATAATAATGAATAATTACCTAATAATATTAAAATTTAATAGTAATTCATTAGAAAAGCAAAAACTGGGACTTTGTATATATGGATAGATAAATGCAACGATAATTATAACCATAGGTTTCTGGATGGCAATTTCTTGTGTCAAGATTCTTAAGAGAGAAATAAATGATTCTCTAGCAAAAATGTCAAGTATTTTTCATTTAAAATTAAAACATTTCTCGGCTGCAATATCAGCTATTACATTTTTCATTATAAATTCTACTTTTTAGTTGAAAATATATTTTTTTAGTTCAAAAAATCGTATATTTTGATGAAAATTGGTCTTTTTGTGCAGAAAATCAACATTCGTTGAAAATTCTGATTTGCGTATAGATAAAAAGAACGTACTTAAAATTATAGATATATTATATTAATATATTCACCAATAGAATTGAGTATAACAGTCAAGGATAAGACAAGCGTATAAAACATCCTCATATTTTCTATTTCCAGGAAAAACTGATTAAAGTAATTATGAATAACTTGATTGACAATGTAACAGCTGAATATTTGAGTTCTTTATTACAGCAGAAAATATATATCGTACAATCGTTATCTCATAGATTGTAGGCGCCAAGCTTGCCATTTCCAGATATTGACATTTCATCGGAGCCAGGTTCGAGAAAAACAAATGTAAATACTACATTCGTGAATACTTATATCAACAGTTAATATTTTACGTCATAGAAAAATTCGACGTTCTTCCCGACAAACAACGACAACTAATTGCTGATATTCATAGTAATATTAGAAATAACAACAAATAAATATAAAAAGAAATATATTTCTTTTATTCTATTTATAAATTGTTCAACCCATGTAATTTGGACCACCATAAATCAATAAAGAAAATTGTTCGAAGTGTGTTTGAAATGGGAAATTATAATTAGGAATGGAAATAACTTCATAATAATAAGTTTTAATATTTTTAGGTTATAACCTCAAAGTTCATGCTGGTCTCTTTTATTGGAATAAAACATAAAATTGCGCGGTTGAGAGAAGAGAACCCTTACAAGTATACTGTAATTAGAAAATTATGATTGGGAATGGAAATACATTTATCACCTTCACAACGATAATTTTTATATTTGTAGGTTATAATAAAGAATTTCACATGATAGAATCTTACAACGGAATAAAACGTAAAATTGGTACTTACCGTATTATTATTAAATATAACTTCGAATCACGTTTTGATTTTCGTCATTAGCTGTATAACTTTATTAATAACAACATCAAATTTTATTAGACAGAACAGATATAAAGGTAAGAAAAATATTAACATTAAGAGTTTCACAAGATAACTAACTTTCTGAGTTTTTCTACATTATCGATCAAATTGCCGACCTGTTATCAAGCATTGTTACCATCTCCACAACATTTTTCGGACATCATGCCCCGTATGTCATATTGGAAGTTTCAGTTAATATAAATATATCTAGAACGTTTATACAAACTTTTTATGATACCAGAAGTTCAAAGAAATACTTCACCTATTAGAATGTAATATTTTCATGCTAAAAATAGTTTGCATGCAAACGTGCAATCCTGTCCTAATCAATATAAAGTCGAGGACATAAGTTACAACTACAAAAAATATAATCTACCAAGATTATACGTTCATCTACTCATCATTGATTGGACAGATATTCATAAACAAAAGACCCGGACGAAGCTTGCAATTTATAATGTGAGAAATTAAATTTATCCATTGATTTATTTGTTCCTAAATTTAATTCTATGCCATCCAACAAGGATGTATACCCAGATTGGCATTCAAAATCGTTGATAATAAACATTGAATTAAAAAAGAAGTTTTGGCATGATTATAAAATAAAAAGTCAGACTTCATCAAAGATCAAATTAAGTCTCTATCTCAAATTATAAAAATAGAGGTGAAAGCAGATTATAAAAATTATATAGAGAAAACAGAAGCTAATTGAATCAATGAACCAAATGAATTTTGGGGGTTTACTAACAAGTCAGGCGGTGCAAGTTTTATTCCAGAGGAAATAATTTATAATGGGCAATTAATAAATAAACCAAATCAAATAATTGATCAATTCGCTCATTACTTTTCGAGTGTGTACAATAACAAGCAAAAGGATGATACTATCCAGTCATGCTACAAATATGATTCCGACTATCTCACAGTTCCAAAAAATGAATTGAATGCGTTTATCCTTAATACCCAATCAGAACCCTACCTCCTGCACATCGATAGTGTAGCAGGTAACCTATTACAGGCTATTTTCAACTTATCACTATTAACTGCAAAATTTCCTAAAAGATGGAAATCGGCAAAAGTTATTCCCGCATAAAAATTGGGCAATAAATATGATTTGACTAACTATAGGCCGATATCAATACTGAGTAATTTCGCAAAGGTCTTCGAGTTTGCGGTGAAGGATGAAGTGCATAGGTTCATATCGCAATTAATTTCTGATGTTCAGCAAGGCTTTCTGCTCAAACGTTCATGTGTGAAAAATCTATCTTGCTTCACTCAAATGGTTAATTCAGCAATGCAAAAAGGTTTCCAAGTAGACGTCATCTATACTGTTTTATCGAAGGCCTTTGACAAAGTTGACCATAGTATAGCCGAACGTAAGCTCCTATCTACAAATATGCCAATCAACCTTGTATTATTATTATCTGACTATCTGACAGACAGAGAATATAGGGTTCAATACCATGGCATAATTTCGAATCTATATTCAACGACGTCTGGTGTACCTAAAGGGTATACCCTGGCATCTCCCATTTTCATTGTTTACGTTAATGATGTAACGGGTAATATAAACTCATTTATATTAATATTTGCAGATGATATAAAAAATTTCAAGATAATTAGGAATATGGAAGATGCTAGGGAGCTCCAAAGGGGCCTTGATATTTTAGTGGATTGGCGTAAAACCAATATGATACCGATCAATACGAATAAATGTAAAGTGATGATATTTCATAACACGTAAATATAATAAAATGCTAGTACAAGATAAGTCACATTGTTCTGGAAAGGGTACTCAAGATAAGAGATCTCGGTGTGATATTCGACTCTCACCTACCTTTTATTGATCATGTAGGTGTAATTGCTGTGGCTGATTCTAGGGCACTAGGATTTGTAATTCGTCATTGTACAAATTTAAAAACTATCAACACAATTTCTACACTGTATATTGTATTCGTGCGATAAAAACTAGAATATGAAGCTCAAGTATGGAATCCAATGTTAAAAAAATATGGCGATGAATTGGAATCAGTCCAGAAAAGGTTTCTAAAATTCCTTTCTCTGAAAAATGACGGAGTGTAGTCAAACTATATAGAATTGTGCGAAAAATTTGCATTGTTTACGCTCTCTTAGCGTAGAATTTTCGCATGCTTCTATTTTTTATTTAGGCTCATGCGAAATGATGTAGACTCGTCTTTCCTAATAAACTGTCTCCAATTTAAAGCATCAAGATTGTCTGCTAGACACGTTCTTCGGTTATATTCACCGTTGCCAGACTCTATTATTCATAAGAAGGTATGTTATGAGTCTGCAAGGCCCCCTGAACAGTGAGCGCTGTATAGCCTTTTACCAAATGGTGTCAACTGGTGATATGTAATTAGTTCCAAAAGCATCACACCGACACGTGAATAGTTCCACAAATGACCACTGAATAACGCACAATGTTTTCTCTAATCGTACTGTTGGAAAAAATTATAACACCAGATGGCAATCTAGCTCGGAACAAACCAGATTTAAAATTTCGCGCCATACGAGATTACCAATCACAGCTCAAGCAGATGACTGGTACGTCAGTCGTATGTTTTCACGACTTACTTTTGTGACATTGCAAAATATTTAGAAATCACAAGTTTCCTAAATCTCAAGATTCAGACTATTTCGGTTTTTCTATTTTAAATAATTTCATTCTTTTACTCCTACCAATCCAGAAGTTGCGCGGTTTTCCAAGACTTGGGTTAATTATTTAAGATAGTATAAGATTGAGAATAGATTCTGCCTGTTTTTCTTTTTTATTTTATGTACTTTTCGAAAATGAGACCATCTTGAAGAATCCTAATCCCTCCAGACCAAATGAGAGACTTCAAGAGGCGAATGAGATGCCTTTTGTCAATTGGAGTAACTCAACCTATTTGAAATTTCCCGCCAATCCTACTGAAATCCTACCCCAATATTTATTGAACATCTTGAAACGCTACTAGGGTTCAAGTTTTCGTCCGGAACTTGATTTCCTAGATAACTTATTCGCCTCGGAGCGGAATTCATGATCTCTTCTGTTGAGAAGGTTTATTGTTGATCCCCGGTATTGCGAGTGGGACCTCTTTAGCTCAGGCCCGCATATCACTGGCAACCTTCCTGATGCTATTATTTCTAATTTGGATTAAGTCTTAGTAGGAATTTAGTAGTCAGCTTGTTTGATCATATACAGTCACATCCTTGAGAGTGTTATATCTTGGTCTGCAATTTCCGTTGGAATTTAGAAGAATCACTCTGATTCGTTGCTGATCTGGATTCGCAGTTGGACAAGTCTTTAACAAAATAAATGAGTTTTCAACTAAAATAGGTAAGCTCTTAAGAAAAAATGGCATAGTAATATTTTCAGTTAAAAAGTTCATTTTTAACAAAAAAAAAAGGAATTTTCAACAAAATAGTTATATTTTTAACCAAAGAAATTATTTTTAAACTAAATTGATTTATCTAAAACAAACCAAAAAATCATCTTTATGAAAAAGTGGAATTTCCAACCAAAAATGCAATTGTTAAAATGTCAGAAAAATTTATTTTCTCAAAAAAAAAAAACACGAATTTTCAACAAAATAGTCAAATAAGAAAAAAAAAAGTTTTTAATCGAAAAGATGAAGATTTAATTAATGAGATTACTTTTCTACTAAAAGACGACTTTTCAGCAAAATAG